>PVJD01015415.1:0-24994 GCA_004026545.1 Mormoops blainvillei | reverse complement strand
ACCTACACTCAGAAAACTATAGGATATTGAAGAAAGAAACTGAGGAAGATACAAATAAGTGGAAGCATATACCGTGTTCATGGATTGGAAGAATTAACATCATTAAAATGTCCACACTACCCAGAGCAATCTATAGATTCAACACAATTATATTTTTTAAGATTTTTTTATTTTGCCCTGGCTGGTGTAGCTCAGTGGATTGAGCGTCAGCCTGCTAAACAAACAGTTGCTGATTCAATTCCCCAGTCAGGGCACATGTCTGGGTTGCAGTCCAGGTCCCCAGTAGGGGACGTGTGAGAGGCATCCACACACTGATGTTTCTCTCCCTCTTCCTCCCTCCCTTCCTCTTTGTCTAAAAATAAAATAAATTTTAAAACCTTTTTTAAAAATTAAAGAAAGAAGAACCTGTGCTCCCAATCACCAATACATGGCCTACCAATTGAATAAAAACAAATTAAAATCTTTACATTCTCAGGCTGAGAGAATGTAAGGATGAGTCAACAAGATAAAATACAACTGCTTAGTAAAAACAGAGGGGAATTTACCGTATTTTGCCATGCATAATGCACACCTTTTTGCCCAAATTTTTGAAGGAAAAATGAGGGTGTGCATCATACATGGGTAGTATTGATTCCTTATCTATATAAATGTTTTTGATTCTTTTATTTATGCCTATATGTTAAAAAGTGAAGCTCTAAAAAACAATAACATCCATGTGCAAAATAATACCCTGGAATACAATAATCAGTTTTGTTTCTAAATATAAATAAATAAATAATTGACTTAAATTATTAAAACAAAAGATGTTTCTCCTGAAAGTTTGGGCCGAAAACGTGGGTGCGTGTTATACGTGGGAGCACATTATACATGGCAAAATACGGTATTTTTCATGATCTTTAGAAGAATGGATCATGAAAAATATCTCAAGACACGGTGGATAATCAGGGTTCTGAAATATTAAATATAAAACTGTTCATGCTAAAATGTGAAGTCAAAAGAGACCAAAAAAATGTCAAGTCACACACCCAGTGTGCCAATGGAAGCAAGTCCTCCACCCCCGCAAATGGAAAAGTAATAAAAACATATAAACCTCTGGAACCCAAAGGCTGTGCTTGAGTGTCCATCAGTGTCCGGGATGATTCGAGTCCTGATGTCGTCCTTTCTCAATGCTGTCTCTGATCCCCGTGTATTTGGTCTTGAGAGGAAAAAACCTTTCAAGGCGGGATCACCCAGGTCACAGAGAGTTGTCGGAAGAGGGAGGGAACAGGTCAGTCATGTTTTTCAGTTAAGATGGAAGGAAGCCATGTCGAGAAGGTGGTGGGGTTAGGGGGTTGGTAGTTAGATTTGAGTGGACCAGGATACACAGACGCAGTGAGGACTTAGACAGGAGGACAGCTACACCTACGAACCTGAGTGGGACAGTCAGAACCTAGGTTCCGGCTGAAAGAGCCCACAAGGTGAAGAGAGGAGCGAGGTTCCTCGCTTGACAAGCAGTGCCCAACGCGAGAGGAAAATGAGGTCTGACGGAATTTTTTTTTTTTTTTAACATGGAACGCTTCACGGATTTGCATGTCATCCTTGCCGCAAGGGCCATGCTAATCTTCTCTGTATTGTTCCAATTTCAGTATAAGTGCTGTGGAAGCCAGCACAGTCTGATAGAATTTTTGACAAGAGGATGAGGAGGGAGAAGGCGCGCCCCTGTAGAGAGGACGCACAGAAAAGTACCGTCTGAAACAGGCCGTCCGGTCAGCCGCGAGTCACCATCTCTCTATAGCTCTGCTTACGGTTGGATAATTTGGCCCTCGCAGGTCTCAAAGGAGGCCAGCCAGGATGGGGGTTAACCCCAGAGCAGATGTGCTCACTTTCTAGGTCACACTTGATATTAGATGCACGTGGTACACAGAGAGCTAAGGTCTCCGGACCTCCCAGAGGGTGGGTACTTAACTACCTGGGGGAGAAACGGGGTGAAACCAGAGGAGGAAGCTAGAGAGGAAATTCAGGTTTCCTACAACCATGTGGAGGGGGAGTGTGCACCCCTGAGAAACCCCGCTGAGCCTGCTAGAGGGGCTGCGGGTAATAAGTCATTTACATCCGGTTCCCACTGATAAACCCGCCTGTTCCACCAACAGCCACACGTGGAACCACCCAATGACAGAGTGCGGAGAAAATTGCGGACTTACACCATTCTCTCTGCCCTTTTCGTGGTGAAACAGGCTTGTCCCCACCCAGAACACATGGGCGAGGAAGAAAAGATTAGTGAGTGGGTGCACTTGTGGGCAAATGAAGAGCGGGACTTGAGAGGAAGGCTTGGGAAATGACTAGCTAGCAGCAAGTGGACAACGGGACCAGGTGGATAGCTTTACCTGGGAGCGGGTGAGGAGCCGTTCTTTCTGTGAAATAGGTCTGAGTGGGGAAGGATGAAGGCCAGGGCTGATAAACCTAAGAGCTGAGCAGAAGGAGCCTGAGAGGCTCCGTCGCCGTGGCGAAATAAAAAATAAAGGCACCTTCCCTACTGTGCACCTGAAACTGATATAAAAGAATATTGAGCCCTGGCTGGCAAGGTTGCAGGTTCGATCCCTGGTCATGGCACATACAAGAAGCAACCGATGAATGTATCAATAAGTGAAATAACAAATCACTGTTTCTCTCTCCCCCTTTTCTCTCTTTCTCTGCCTCTCAAATCAATAAATTTAAAAATTAAAAACATAATACTACTGACGATCAACTGTAATAGAAAAATAAATAAGTAAATAAATAAAATCAGCTGCGCTACACCAAAAAATAAAATTTTAAACACAGGCACCTACTGGAAGGAGGAGTTGCACTACAGACTAGAATGATAGAATTGTTACAAACTGCACGTTTCTTTAGCAACCGTGCCTGGATACTCTGTTGCCATGGGTGATTGGAGGGGGGAGGATACAAAACTGTAAATTCCATGATGACATCACTCTCCTGCAGCCTGCATTTCTGTGGCTCTTGCATCCGTCTTTTGGGACCCAAGGAGGGATGCCGCCCCAACCTGTAGGTGACAGATGGAAGCTCGACATCATGTGCCGCCCCAAAGGCCAGTTGGGAAGCGAGGACACCACAGAGGAGCAGGAGGGACCTCTTTGGGGCCACAAGGATGCTGTGGAATCGGACTATGGTGGTGGTGGCACAGCTCTACAGGTCTACTAAAAATCATGGCATGCTGAAAGTGGGTGGATTTTATGAGATGGAATTGTACCTCTGCGGAACACTTAAAAATAACAGTAGAAGAAAAAAATGGCATGCGGTATCCTGGGCAGCTGTCCCCTCTCCATCTGTGCTCTCATCCTTGCAAAAGAGAACTCAGCCCGAGGCCTTCCAACATCCCCCTAAAAGCGGTAAAGCTTTGAACCCCCAGCGACCGCTAAAGCTCGCCACGCTGTGTGTGGTGGAGACTAAACCGGTCGTTGCTGTGTACTGAGAGGACAAGACAGAGAAAGCTATGAGGACTGGTGCTCACCTACCTGAGGCCGGGGCTTCCTTGCAGCCTGAAGGGATCCCAGCCACCGAGATCTCCAACAAGAGGAGTTCTTCTGCCAGCCCATGCTTCGTGATTGGCCTGTGGGACCCCCATGGGAGCCAATCATTCTGCCCCGGGTTGGAATATCCCCGCTTTGGTCACCAATGGGTGCTTCTCGACCTTCCAAATGAGACTCACATTGAAAGGACCTGGGCCCTATCTGTGGAGATCCTAATTGAACTGGCCTGGGGTGGTCAATAGAGGACCAGGAACCTTCGGAAGCTCCCTGGTGATTCTCATGTTCAATCGAGCCCCGAAACCATCTAGGTGAGGGTTTTCAACCTCAGCACTGCTGGCCTTCAGAGGTGGGTGATTCTTGGTGTGGGGGGTGTCCTCTCTACTGTAGGGTGCTCATCAGCGTCCCTGGCCTCCACCCACCACGTGTCAGTAGCATCCCCAGTTGTGACTACCCAAAACTTCTCCAAATGTTGTCCACTATCCCCTGGGGGACGAACTAGCCCACCCCCCACCCCCACACCAAGAACCACTGACAAGGTTGCAATTAGGGGCTTCCTTCCATTGCATCAGGCATATTGAAATGCATGCACATTCTACGTTAAATAAAATTGATAGCTCTGGCTGGTGTGTCTCAGTGGATTGGTGCCGGCCTGCAAACCAAAAGATCTCAGGTTCGATTCCCAGTCAGAGCACATGTCTGAGTTGCAGGCCAGGTTCCCCAGTTGCGGGCATGCAAGAGGCAACCAATTGATGTATCTTCTCTAGCACATTGATTTCTCAGTCAGTGAAAGACAAAGGTGTATCTTTCTTTTACAAGTCTGTTTGCATCCAGCTTTATCGAGATGTAATTAACAAATAGAAATTACATATGTTTAAGGTGGACAATGTGATGTTTGGGAATATTGGGTTTGCTCTGTCTGTCAATTAGCCCAAGCAAAGGAGCATTTGGTTGAAATCAACACACTATTTGTTGAAGGAACCTAGCACTTTGCTGCTCTTAGACTCATACATAAAAGCCCCCACCACCGAGACACCACTCCCTTCACTCAGTGAACAGCCACGTCTCTCTTCCTCTTTTCCAAACTCAGCCTTATAGTGCAGAAATACTGAAATACCAATCCCGCATGTGCATTGGTCATTAACCTCATCAATAATCACCAAGCACACATTACATTAAAAGCAGCATTTATCAGAAACCCGTCTGACGCAGAAGGGGGTGATTTTCACACACGCCCAAGAAAAGTGAAATTTCTGCAAATCACGTGCCGCAGAAGAAAGCAGGAGCAGGTTAAGTGAGCCTACGCCCTGACATCCAACATCATGCAGCCTTTCAACAGGACAATTTAACAGCCTGTGCAATGAAAAGAAAGTATCCGTGATCGATTTTAAAACAGAAAATTCCTGCTCATGATAATTAAATTACTGAACAAACTATTCCTTTGCCTGTGCTACATCCTTTACCCCTCATAAAACTTATAAGGAGTGCTATTATCATCTCCATTTGAGTGATATTAAGAACTAAAGCTCTGCCCTGGCTGGTGTAGCTCCGTGGATTGAGCATCAGCCCGTAAACCAAAGGGTCACCGGTTCGATTCCCAGTCAGGGCACATACCTGGGTTGCGGGTCAGGTCCCCAGTAAGCGGCACGAGAGAGGCAACCACATGCACTTCACCGGCACTCCCTCAACCCCAGATGTCTCGTATTGTCACAATCACTCACCAACAGCAGCACCGGCCCTCAGCCAGAGAGGGCCAACGTGTGCTGCACGTCACAGCTCCTCATGATCCTGATGCAACAGATCTCATGGCGTGGACGCTGGGACGGAACGGCGTAGCGTTTACTGCTCCCATGGGGAACGTGTCATTGTTATGCCCCAGGAAGAATTTTAAGGCGTTACCGAGTGTTAATAAATCAGAGATGGGGAAGACTACCATGAAGGTGCGTAGGTCTTCACGCGGCCCTCAGATCGCTGCTGCGGGCCTTCAACGCCCTGACTACCAGTCTCTCTTCTTATTTAAAGAAAAAAGAATTGAACACGTACCTCAATTGAGTTTATGCTGAATAGCCATTAATGTTATATCTCAGTGATTTCGCCAAGAGGTTAAAGTAAGAGCATGACTGACCTAGGAAAGGGCTGACCGTCACCCACGATGGATAAAAGGCCTTTGTCCCCTCCTCCCGGGGGGTAAATGGCATGTGTCTAGTTGTGTGCATGGCATTTGCATCATGTGAGGTGAGACCACAGTCTTGCTCTTGAAGTGTGCTTAAAAGGCCTATGTTTTCCCTGGCCGCTGTGGCTCAGTTGGTTGGAGCACTGGCCCGTGAACAGAAAGGTCGTGGGTTCAGTCCTGATCAGGTCGCATACGCAAGGCAATCCCTGAAATCCAAAAAATTAAATAAAATAAAACAGTGCTCGAATGTCAAGTTGATGAGGAACAGCTATGATGGCTTGGCACTATGTCATTGTAGCTGAGCCTGAACTACCTTTTCTAGAATTTTCCTCCTTCTGTGTTGCCAGAGGGGGAATGACCACAAAGGAAACTGGCACAAGACTTAGAGAGTGGAAGTGAAGCCACAGGCATGCCAACCCCTGACAGCGAGTGTGCGGGTGCAGGCCCAGTTGCGTTGCGCCTGACATAGGACCCGCTGTCTCAACCTTGGCATCGGCCTAGCCACGCCATGGTTCCTGCAGCCCCCTCAGCTGCTCCCTCCACTACACTGTCACCTGCACCGGCACAGGTGTTTCTAACATTCTGTGGCGAAGAGCACCACACATCATCGAGGTTGGAGAGGATGATAGACAGACTGTCCCCAGTGTCTCTTGATCTGTCCACGTTGTATACAGCTTTTCCTCTCAACAGTCAGTCCAGCAACACAATGACAACCACAGGCAACCCCATGGCCTTGCATGGAGTTCTTCAGCTGCCACCACAGCCCCGTGACGTCTGATGCTCTCTGTCATCCATGTCATTCCCCGGGGGCCCTGACTTCTGATGGAATCCCAAATTAGGAAGATTCAGATCTGCAAGAGGACAGCTCGGATGACTGTATATCTTGGGGCAGATATACATACCCAAGCTACCACAGCTTTTGTGAAGATTAAGTGCGAACTCCCTCCACGGACTCTTCGCGTCCGGAATAAAAGTCTCAGTAAAAGTTCAGTTATACGTTGTTTCAGATTTGGAGGGAAGCTAACTGCATGAAGATGGAGTCGAGGAAGACCCTAAATCAAAGCTGCATGTTTATCCACGCAAATAGAGGGTATGGTTATGCATAAGGCTCAACCAGCATGCAAATTTAAGGACAAAGGTGAAGGGGTATGGGGGCAGGGGAGGATGAAGAAGGTAAAGGGGGTCAAAAATACAGTGACAGAAGGAAACTACACATTGAGTGGTCAGCAAAAATGCAATATACAATATGATACAGTTTATACACTTGCAACCCGTATGATGTTATTCACCAACATCACCCCAATACTTTTAATTTCGAAAACGACCGAGGCGTGACTTCCCCCAATGCGAGTATCTCACTTAGCTTCGACATTGCTTGGTTTCCAGGAACAGAATCCATGCCGACCTCACTTTGTAAAAAGAGACAGCAACAGGACGAATGATACATCCGCAAGGGCCCCTGAAGCAAGACCTGTCTGGGGCAGTGCGCCCTCTGCAATTATAACTTTTCAGGGACTCATGATCATCGCTGCCACTTTGTATATAAAGAACGGAACACAGCACTGAGAAAAGAGGACCATGAGGTCACATGGTACTTCAGAGCAGACTTCAGGCTGGAAGTTCTTTATTTCCTGTTCTTTACCCTGTGGTTATCTTACCCCATCCCTTGCATTAAAAGATTCCAATGGAGCATGAGAAAACAAATCAGATAAGACAGAGAGCAGTGGGTTTTGGGAATTTTTTTTTTTTTTTTTTTTTTGAGCGATAGTGGCAAGGCACAGTCCTGGCTTTTAGTAGCAAGAACCACGAGCTCACAGAGTATTTTAGAGCACACCTCAGACTGGGGACTACTTCCGACCTGCTCGTTGCCTGTGCTCCCGCTCACTGTGCACTTTAAACAGGAAGGGTAAATGCCCCTGAGGAACTGGGGACAGAAAATAGGGAGGAGTTTGGACTGACAGTGCCCGGTGCCCCAAAGGTCAGATGACTAACATCTTCCTGACCGAGCTGCTTCTGCAAGCCTCACCCAGAAGAGGCTGTGCAGTGGCTTCACTGTGCAAGTGAGGTTCAAAAGCCACTGCGCTACTTCCTGTCACCTTGCCTTCCCCTTAGAGAAGGCTGCGCCCCACAAATGCACCATCGCTGTGGCAGGGGGACAGCTAGGACCCAGGATCATGTCCCTGGTTCTGCCCACTCTGCTCTATCTCGGTGAGTCTGGGCAGAAGGGTCGGGGTGCTACAGTGGGCAGGTCAGTGCTTCTATAAGATGGGGCTGTTCTCCAGACAAATGAAGAAAACAGCACAGAAAGGGGCTCCTGGGCACGGAGAACCGACTGACAGTTGCCAGAGGCGATGGATATTGGGGGGCTGAGTGGAAAAGGTGAAGGGATTGAGAAGTACAGGCTGGTCGTTATAGAATAGTCATGGGGATGTCAAGTACAGCATAGGGAATATAGTCAGTGAGACGGTAACAACTGTGCGGTGTTGGATGGGCGCTGGGAACGTCACGGGGAGCACTTTATAAAGTCCATGATGGTCCGACCATTACACTGCACATCGGAAACTAATACAAAGTGATATTAAATGTGAACTGGAAACCAAAAAAAAAAAAGAAAAAGAAAAGAAAAGAAACAATTGTTTTAAAGCCTGGACTGTTCTCACCCACTGTTTTCTTCCAGGGCTGTATCTGGGTCAGAGCATGCAGGCTCAGAGGGGTGAGTGTTTTTTATATATTATTTTTATTTTTGTCTTAATACGGGGTGAGTATTTTTTTAATGTTCCAAGGACCGAGTAGGGTTTGGCCCGATATCAGCTCCCCTGCCCGCTGGGAGGAAGGGTCTCGGCGTTTCCCCTCGTGGCTGTAAGAGCAGAGGAAGTGGGGAATGGCAGGAGAAACAGATACACCTGTATGTTTCTTACCTGTTCTTTTAGGAAATCTCACCCAACCTATTCTCATAGCTAAGCCTGCATCCACGCTTCGGTCTAAGGAGTCTGTGACCATCCAATGCCATGGGCCCCTAGAAGCTGAAGCATACAAGGTATTTAAAGAGGGAGGACCAGAACCCAAGGTGACTAAGGAACCCAGTTTATATATCCAAGAAATGAAAACAGATCAGGCAGGACTGCACCGCTGTTCCTACCAGCGAGGAGAACACTGGTCCCAGCCCAGTGACCCCCTGACGCTCATCATGACAGGTGAGTGGCACGCACACAGCAAGGCCAGGACAGGCCCCGCCACAGGGGGGACAACCGGGCTCTCCGATATGAAGCCTCGGTCTCTGGGAAGGAACCAGGGTGATGCAGGGACAGCATTCCCCAGGGCAGGACGGGGGCAGCTGGGACCCAGGGCCATATTTGTTCGGGACAATGCAGGCTCACAGCTTCCCCTTTGTCACCAAACTTCCCTCTTTCTCAGGAAGTTATGACAAACCCTCACTAAGCAGCACACAGGCCTCTGTGGTGGCGTCAGGAGACAAGGTGGTGTTGAAGTGTTTCTCAAAGCTCAAGTTTCACAGATTTATTCTCACCAAAGAAGACGGAGTTAGCGCCATCCAGAACCAAAACTCCACCAGCCAGGACGGTCAATGTCAGGCCGTCTTCCACGTCACCCACACACAGACAGGGGCCTACAGGTGCTATGGTGTCTTCAACGACAACCCCTACTTGTGGTCTGACCCCAGTGACCCATTAGAGCTTGTGGTCAAAGGTAAAGAAACTCATTTTGTCTTCATGTTCCCACCTGAGGCGGATGATGTCTAGATAGAGAGGAGGTTGAGGGAGAGAGGGCAGCTGGGGGAAGGGGGTGTCAACACCCTCTTCTTAGACACAAAACCGTGAGGTCGCCCTCACCCCTCACCCACCCCACAGCCCTTCTACACTGTGCTGGGGCCGGTGAGGGCACGTGGGTCATTGAGAGTGTGTGCAGAGAAAGCCTGAGCAAAGATAATGAAACCAGCCCATTTCGTCCCCATTTGCAGACGTTCTGGACAGTTCCACCAGGCCCACAGAGCCCGGATCTACACAGGGTAAGTCACTGGTGTGTGTATAAAATTCAGAGTACAAGTTTTCATATGGCTTCTCTCAGACTTGGAGTGAAAATAGTATTTATCAGAGACAGAGTCAAACTTTTAAGAGGACTTCTCGTCCTGGCTGGGTAACTCAGTTGGTTAGAGCATCATCCCCGTATGCCAAGGTTGCAGGTTCGATCCCCAGTCAGGGCACATATGAGAATCCACCAATGAATGCCTCAATAAGTGGAACAATAAATTGATGATTCTCTCTCTTCTCTCTCTCTCTAAATCAATGAATATATACTCAGGTGAGGATTTAAAAAAAAAAAGAAAGGACTATTGAGCCAAGACTTTCTGAGTTTGTGGCCACCATCACTGCATCCCTCCATGTTGAGAAGAATTTAGTATAAACTTGCCTGCAGCCCCATAACACGTCTCCATTGGTACCTGTGACACGTGTGCATTGCGGGACCATTCACGGAGAAATGGACACAGGCGTGTTCAAAGGCAGGTGGGGCAAGGGGAGGGGTTCTGTTTTGAACTTGTGCTTCTGAGAAAGCCGTACGTTATCTTACGTGCATGCCAAGTTAGCTTGTAAGACTTGACCTATAAGGGTGGAGGCTGTAGATACAGGGATAGGATTGATGAGCATAAAGTTTGCCAAGAACGTAAGGGAGAGGGAGGAGAAAGTCCTAAGGGGAAACAATGCAAGCAAAAAAAACCTACTGGGGTAAAAAAGTGCCTAAGGGGCGGGTAGAACAGGGGTTGGAAGGCTATGACCCAAGGGCTAAGTCCAGCTCACCGCCCGTTTGGTTAGAAATCATTTCGGGGTAGGGGGAGGTAGAAGAATCTAAAAGGGGGATAAATGGTAATGAAAAGAGACTTGACTTGGGGTGAACACGCAGTGCTGTATACAGGTGATGTATTATAGAATTGTACCCCTGAAACCTATATAATTTTATTAACCAGTGTAACTCCAATAAATTCAATGAAAAAGATCAATCAGTCAGTCAGTCAGTCAATGACAAATCATTTTGTCGGGACCTAGCATGTGTTAAGCATACTCTTACTGGAATCTCACCAGCACGTAAAGAATTCTTTTTGTTGTTGTTGTTCGAGTATAGTTGTCTCCATTTTCCGCCACCACTCTTCCCTGTCCCACTCACCCTCAGTCCTGCCCCCTTTGGCTTTGTCCATGGGTCCTTTATACCTGTTCCTTGATGACCCTTCCCCTTCTTTTCCCCATTATCCCCTCCCCACTTCCCTCTGGTTACTGTCAGTTTGCTCTTTATTTCAATGTCTCTGATTATATTTTGCTTGCTTGTTTGCTTTGTTGATTAGGTTCCACTTATAGGTGAGGTCATATAGTATCTTTCACCACCTGGGTTATTTCACTTAGCAGAATACTGTCTGGTTCCATCCATGCTGTCACGAAGGGTAGGAGCTCCTTCTTTCTTTCTGCTGCATAGTATTCCATTGTGTAAATGCACCACAGTTTTTTGATCCACTCGTTTACTGATGGGCACTTCGGTTGCTTCCGGCACTTGGCTATTGTAAATTGTGCTGCTGTGAACACAGGGGTGCACAGTTTCTTTTGAGTTGGTGTTTCAGGATTCTTAGAATTCTTTATGTGCAGTGTTGGCTGTAGCAAACGCATTTTTTTCCCACCAATTCTGACCTAGCAGCTCAACTCTTAATTCTCGAAGTAAGCTCCCCCGTTAGCTTTGCTATCTTTACATTCCTTTTTAATTTTTGTTCAATTTATTGGGGCGGCATTGGTTAATAACATTATATGAGTTTCAAGTGTACAGTTCTGTGATATAACGTGTACATTGCGTTGTGTGCCCACCACCCCAAATCAAATCGTCTTCCATCACCGTATATTTGACCCCTTTACCCTCTTCTGCCTCCCCCCAACTACCCTTCCCTCTGCTAACACCATACTGCTGTCTATGTCTAGGAGTTTGTTGAGGGGGGCGTTCCCTGTTTGTTTGTTGCTTTCTGTTTTATATCCCACATAGGAGAGAAATTGTATGGCTCTTGAGATTTTCTGGCTGGCTTCTCTTGCTTAGCATGATATTCACCCTCTTTTATTTATCTTGGCTGGCTCTTTCCTGCCCAGTTTTATTCTCCACCCCAGGGGTCGGCTAACAGCGTCTGTCATGCGTTGGCTTGTAAATTATTTGGGCTTCATGGGCTGTGGTCTCCTTTGCAACTACACTTGGTAGCCCAAAAGAACCACAGACAACATCAGAAGTGAGTCAACACAGCCATGTTCCCGTGAAGCGTCCTGTACACATGCTGAAGTTAGTTTCAGACGTTTGCACATGTCACGAAATAGTCTTCTGGTTTTTTCCTTTATTTTTATTGTGGACACTATTACAGATGTCCCTGTTTACCCCGTCCTCCCAGCCCTCCCCCGCTTCCCTGGACTTCACCACACTGTTCTCGGTGCCTGCTGATTATACACATAGGTTCTTCAGCTAATGTCTCCATCTTCTTTCATCTAGTCCCCCCTTACCCCTCCCCCATGACAGCTATCAGTCTGTTCCATGTGTCCGTGCCTCTGTTTCTATTTTGTTCGTCTATTTTGTTCATGCAATTCCTCCTCTGAGTGAGATCATATGATATTTTCCTTTCTCTGACTGGCTTATTTCACTAAGCGTAATAATCCCGATTTGCATCAACAGCTTAAAAATGTAAAAATGCATTCTAAGGGCCAACCAGGTCCACGCAAAAACAGCTGATCTCTATACTGGTGCAGATTTCTAGATACCAGGTCTTTCTTTTGAATGCAAGAACTTCATTAACATAAATGCAATTAAATTTGTTGAAAGCTTAAAAGGGGGGAACTTGAACACCTCTTTAAGCGCAGGGCTAAGGGTAAAGTAGACTCTTTGTGGATGTTGTAGTCAGACAGGGGTGTGTCCATCTTCCAGCTGCTTCTCTGCAAAGCTCATCCTCTGCTGGTCAGTAGGGATGTTCTCTTTGTCCCGGGTCTGGGCCTTGACATCCTCGGTCACGTCACTGGGCTCCGCCTCCAGGGGGATGGCCTTTCTGTTGAGGTCTTCGTGAAGCTCCACATCCCACCCCTGAGGTGAACATCCAAGATGAAGAGAACATGCCCCCTAATCAGCAGAGGTTGATCTTTGCTGGGACACAGCCAGAAGACGGCACACCCTGTCTTATTACAATATCCAAGTTCTTTCTCTTTTTCTTGAGTATATATTCATTGACTTTAGAGAGAGAGGAAGAGAGGGAGAGAGGGAAAAAAGCATCGATATCAGGGAGAGACATCGACCAGTTCCCTCCTGTGCATGCCCTGACTAAGGATCGAACCTACAACCTAGGCATGTGCCTTGACTAGGGACCTAACCTGCAACCTTTTGGTGTATGGGACGATGCTCCAACCAACAGAGCCACCCAGCCAGTGCCAAGTTCTTTCTTATCTATGACTTCATGAACGAAGCAAATGAGGTGATCAAAGGCCATTCCCTTTTTCTAAGAAACAGGGTATTAACTAAAAATTAAAGGGCTTTCTGAATGAGAAGCAACTAGCGTTTATTGAGATCGATAATAACCGCTGTTTGGGAGTCACCAATTCTATCAGAAGGCCTACTAGTGTCCCAATGAGGAGACAAAGCCAATGGGCATTTATGAGAAAGGGAAGGTTTATTTTAAGGAAATGGCACCAAACCTGGAGTCACAGGTGAGCTAATGCTCCAAGACCTGGCCCTCAGGTGGCTTCTAGGGGGTGGGTTATATAGAGGAAAATCATTAATCATGGTGATTAAGGGTTCTGGTCATGGTCGTGGTCTCCACTGATTGACTAATGGCACCAGGGTAAGGGGTAGGTGGTCATTTCAGCTGGTCCTGACATCAGCCAGGGCGTCGCTCTGTCTAGGTCACTTGCTTTTTCTGGGTCTGGAGCTGAAACACAACTGAAGCCAAGGTGATATTTCTAGTTCGACAGCAACTCTGTCTCTGTGGTCAACAGACCCAAGGCTTTGTTGCCAATATTGTTTAAACTGCCCAGAACCTCATGTATGGGGGGCTCAATGATTAAGTGAGTGGAGGTGCAAGAGAGAGGGAGGGGAGTGAGTCTGGAGACTGGATGAGGCCAGTTTTGAATCAAAAGGAAAGAAGGAGAAAAGGTCCTATTAAAGAAACGAAGCTTCTGTTATAATGTTAAAGCTAAACAATGTTGTGTTTTGTTTTTACTTTTTAGATTTTATTTTTAGACAGAGGGGAAGGGAGGGAGAAAGAGAGGGAGAGAAACATCAAGGTGTGGTTGCCTCTCGCATGCCCCCTACAGGGGACCTGGTCCACAAACCAGGCATGTGCCCTGACTGGGAATTGAACCGGCAACCCTGTGGTTCACAGGCCAGCACTCAATCCACTGAGCCATACCAGCCAGGGCAACAATAGTTCTTTAAAAAAATTTAAGCCCAGTAGCCATCAGTCCAGTAGTCATAGTACTGGCATTCGTTTTGCCTTGCCAACAGTTCTTTGGGACACAAGGTTGCTAAGGCCCAATCCAAGGGTTCCTTTGCCCTGTTTTTAACATTCCAGGGTTTGAATTGTAAGACGTGCAAGGCAGCTCCTCTAACATGGCAGCTCCGGATCCGCTTCAAAGTGGCTCTGCTTCCATTAGGGTTTACAGGGGTCCGGGAGAGCACACAGACACTGTGCCTTGTGTGAAGGTCCTTCAGGGCAGGGCAACTGCTCCAACACTGTTTTCTCCTTTGCAGACCTGCCCCAAAACCTGGCATTTCTGATTGGCTTGCCGGTGGCCATCCTGCTGGTCCTCCTCATCCTCCTCCTCTTTTTCCTCTGCCGTCGCAAGGCCAAAAACAGTACGTCTTATGGAGAGGGAGGGAGCCTAGAGCCGAGCCCCCTGTGCCTCAGATCCTACAAGGGACAGGGGCAGGGGCATTTGCTGGGGACAGCTTGCAGGGAAGGGGAGGTGAGAGGGCCCACGGCGTGGAGACATGGGCTGGTTTCCCGGCTCCAGCTGTTACTGCAATATCTTTCGGAGCCCCGGCTCCTACCTGTGAAATCGGAAGACAGGGCTGGGACATCTACAGCAGCCCCACTGAGAACATGACCACCTCTGTCTGTCTCAGTCCATTCTGGCTGGCATAACGGAAATAGACTCAGCCAACATTCAGTTCTCCGGGTTCTGGGGCTAGAAGGTCTGTGGTGAAGGTGCTGGTGATTCGGGTCCTGGGTGGGGGCGTTCTCTTGCAGGTGGCCACCTTCTTGCTGGGGCCTCCCAGGGCGGCAGGGAGAAGGAGCTGGAGCTCTGGCCTGCTCCCATGAGGACGCTAACCCCACTACGAGAATTCCACCTCTGTGACCTCACCTAAACCCGATCACCCCTCCGTGGCACCACCTCCCAATATCGTCACATTGCAGTTTAGGGTGTTAGCCTATTTGATTGGAGGGATCCAAGATGCTGCCCCTAACGACCTCCTCTTCCCTCCAGAAGCCGCCAAGACAGGGAGGCATCCAGAGGCAGTAGAACTAGTGAATAGACAGGTAAGAGCTTCCTCCTGTACTCTGGCCCTCAACCATTCCTTGGTCCCCAGCATCACACAACCATACCGTAGTCTCCCTTCCTTCCTCAGGCCTCTGAAGCTAGAGATCCACAGGATGTCACCTATTTACAAGTGGCCTTCAATGTCCCCACCCAGGGGACATTTTCGACACCCAGACAGACCCAGGCCAGCGATTATGCAACAGTTGCCCCAAGATGAGCCCTGCTCTGGACAGTAAAACTTAGAGCTACCTGTTGGAAGGTCCCTCCTCTGGAGTCACTGCTTCTAAATCTGAAGACCCGCCCCCCACCCGACGGAGAGGACCCGTGTGACCCCCTGAACCCAGAGACCTGAACATTATCACCCAGTCAGTTCCAGAATCTCTACAACAATTGCCCGACCACTCCCAGGACCCTCCAAAGTTACCAGGAGGCAATGACAGAGCAATTTTTTTATGTTTCCATTGATTAAATAAATATACTTAAATCCTCTTGGGTGCCAGGTTTTATGTTACAGCCTAGACACAGGGGAAAAAATCCTAAATTCATGGCTTTTGTCAAAAACGTGAGGTCTAGTGCCAGGCTCTGTAAATTATCACCCAGAGGCCAGACCTGGCAAAGCCACGTGATTTCGGCAACACCTGCATTTTACTCTTTTTTTTTTTTTCTTTTGCAGTTTTAGTGTCAACATATATAGGTGTCAATGTAAGAAACATCCCAATTTGTAGGGACTTCGTAAGAGTTTATCTGAGCCAAACGGATGGCATATGCCAGGGGCTAGATCCCAAATGCTCGGAGAACAATAGTTTCGCCGTTGTTTTTAAGCGTTTGAAATTAAGAAGAGAATGGAAGGAAGATTACAGGAAGTGGGAAAAAGCAAGGCAAGGATCAGGTTGCGGGACAGTAAACAGGATTCCGTGCTCTGTCGACTGAACGAAAGAGCAAAAGAAAGCCGTGCAGAGAAAGAGCGGACGACAGCTGTTGAAGGAGTGGCGAGGGGTGGAGGGATGGGGCAAAAACCGAAAAAGACTCAAGGACGCGGACGAGAGTGTGGTGATTGCTGGGGAGGGGGTTCCAAGGGGACGAAATGGTAATGGAAAACTATAATAAAGAGCAAATTTTAAAAAGAAAAAAAAATCCACAAGGCCAAAAGAAAAAAAAGATGACGTGCTCTCTCGGGGGTTGTCACAACTTATTTCAAAGGTGTGTTAACCTCTGCACACAGAGACGACATGCAGAGCTTGCTTAAGGCAAAGATAAACCTTTGACTAAAGAACTCATAGGCTTGGGGTGGGGGGACGACCCAGTTGGGAATGAGTGATCAGATCGCCCTGTGAGGTCACTTACCCTAAAACCCGTATTTCATCTGCACTAACGTAAAATGTACCACGTGAACCATTTTTAAGGACGGGTCTCAGTAACACACTGTTGTACACCCACCGCCGACACTGCATTTTATATGGCTGAAAAAAATCGGAAGCAGAAGAATATTCTTAACAGCTTTATTGAGTTGTCCCTGGTATACAAAGACCTGAAAATAAGTAATGAGGACGGCATGTGAATAGAATGAATATGCAAACACCCATGAAACTCTCATCACGATCAAGATAATAGACATACCCATATTCACGAAGCCCAAAGGACCACAAATAGGATGAAAGGGTGTGGGGGAAACATAGCATCCATAATTAAAGAGAGGTTAAAAAATGTTTGGTTGGAATACAACCACTTGTGTTCATTTACGTATTACATCAGTGGCAGAGTTTAAGTGTCAAAATGGCCGGGAGCTGAAGGCAGGTGGTCAAAGATTGATTCTACGGCTCCTTCCCCCAGCTGAAGGTAATAGCAGTAGCCAGTATTATTGATAAAACCGTCAGCTAGTTCTAACACAATCAAGAGACGACAACTTAAGAGATACAGCTCCGCTGCATGATTTTAAAGCTGGGCGGCATTAGTCAAGGCAACTAAAGAATTGCTTTTAAACAACGAGGATACGGAAGCAGCCCAAGTGCCCATCAAGAAACAACTGGATAAAAAAAGTTGGCGGACAGGAACACGACGGAGTATGACGTAGCCATAAAAAAGGACGAACTCTTACCATTGTGACAGCATCGACGGATGTAGAGAGTAGTGTGTTCCAGGAAAGAAGCCTGGCGGAGAAAGACAAATACCATATGGTTTCACTCCTATGTGGATTCTAAAAAACAAAATAAGTGAGCAAATAAAACAGAAAGAAACTCATAGATACAGAAAACAAATCAATGGTCACCAAATGGGAGGGGGCATTGAGGGATGGTTGAGTAAGGTGAAGGGATTTCGTACAGACTGGCAGTTATTAAAGGAGTCATGGGGGTGTAAAGTACAGCACAGGAAATACGGTTAATAATATTGCACAAACTATGTATGGGGCCAGGTGGGGACTGGAACTATTGCAGGGACCACTTGGAAAGCATAGGCCTGTCTAACCACTGAGCTGTATGCCCGAAACTAATACAAAACAATATTGAATGTCAACGGTCATTGAACAAATTAGAAGTAAAAGAATAAAATAAAATGGAGAAAGAAGCAAAAGGGGTTGGGAATGAAGGAGGAGTGTCGAATCGGGCAGTGAGGTATCAGGACGGTGTCCGAGACAGGTCTCCCCAGAGACTACAGCGGAGACGAGACTGAAAGGGACTGAGGAGGGGCACGGCCACGGGCAAGCTGACAAAAGGAGCTGTATCAGGGAAGGTCAGGTCTGAGCCCAAAGTAGGGCGTGGGCGTGGAGGGGAAGGGCAGATTTTAGGACCGCACGGAAGCTGTAGCAGCTGGCCGGCCTCCGCAGTCAAGTAAAAGGGAGAAGTTGGCAAGGGCATCCATTGTGCAGAATTTCTGGGAAAAGAGTTTGCATCATGTCTCCAAGTAGAAGCTGTGGGTCACATTCATGTGAACAAACCCATTTTGGGAACTTGCCCTGAAGGGGCGAGGTTACACAATGTGGAATTCGCAAGAAATCTCAGTTTAGTATTCTTAAAATAGCCACAGAAAAGCACATATGCACACAAACACCCACACAGGAAAACCTATTACCCGTATTTTGCCACGTATAATGCGCAGCGTTTCACCCAAATTTTTTAGGGAAAAATAAGGGTGCGTATTCTACATGGGTATAATGGTTACATACCCCGGGTATAATAATCCCGTGTATAATGTGCCCAAAAACATGGGTGCTCCTTTTACACGGCAAAATATGGTACGTAAAAGTAGATTTTCAAATGATAAAAACGAGTAGACGTGGTAGACAGATCGATGGACAAAGCAGATGTATATGCAATGGAATATTACTCTGCAATAAAAAATGGAATTTAAAAAAAATTTTTTTCATTTAAAAATGAAATTTTACCACTTGCAACAACATATCTGTGCCTCTTACCCTTAGGGTACTGGCTCTCCCAGGACATACCTTGGTCTCTGTATCAGTTATGTATTACTGCAGAGCAAACTGCCCCAAAATTCAGTAGTTTAAAAAAATAAAAAATTAGCCCAGTTGGTGTGGCTCAGTGGATTGAGTGCCAATCCAACTGAGCCATATTGACACCAGCTTACCCCACACACAAAAATAAACTCAAGGTGGAAAAAAGACTTAACTATGAGTCACGGAACCATAAAAGTCCTAGAGGAGAACATAGGCAGGAAAACCTCATATATTCCATGCAGCAACATTTTCACCGATATGTCCCCTAGAGCAAGGGGCACAAAGGAAAGAAAAAACAAATGGGACTTCATCAAAATAAGAAGCTTCTGCACAGCTAAAGAGAACATCGGCAACATGAAAAAGGGAACCAACTGTATGGGAAAATATACTCACCAATGATACATCAGACATGGGTTTGATCTCCAAAATATATAAAGAACTCACATGACTCCACTCCGGGAAGACAAACTACCCAATTAAGAAATGGGCGAAGGACCTGAACAGACACTTCTCCAAGGAGGACATACACAGGGCCCAGAGACACGGGAAAGGAGGCTCAGCATCACTTGCCATCAGAGAGATGCAAATTAAAACCACAGTGAGATACCACTTCACACCAGTCAGAATGGCCATCATAACCAAATCAACAACCAACAAGTGCTGGTGAGGGTGTGGAGAAAAGGGAGCCCTCGTGCACTGTCGGTGGGAATGTAGACTGGGGCAGCCGCCGTGGAAAACAGTACGGAATTTCCTCAGAAAACTAAAAACGGAACTGTCTTTTGACCCAGCAACTCTACTGCTGGGATTATACCCTAAAAATCTGAAAACACCAATTCAAAAGGACCTATGCACCCCAATGTTCATAGCAGCACAATTGACAATAGCCAAGTGCCGGAAGCAACCTAAGTGCCCAACAGTAAACGAGTGGATCAAAAAAGTGTGGTCCATTTACACAGTGGAATACTATGCAGCAGAAAGGAAGAAGGAGCTCCTACCCTTCGCGACAGCATGGATGGATCTGGAAAGCATGATGCTAAGTGAAATAAGCCAGGTGGTGAAAGACAAATACCATATGATTTCACTTATAAGTGGAAACTAATCAACAGAAAAAACAAGCAAAATATAACCAGAGACATTGAAATAAAGAGCAAACTGACAGTAAACAGAGGAGAGAGGGGAGGGGATAACAGGGGGAAACAGGGGAAGGGTCGTCAAGGAACATGTATAAAGGACTCATAGACAAAGCCGAAAGGGGGTGGGATCCAGGGTGGGAGGTGGGGATGGGAGGGGCAGGGGAATGGGGTGGGGGAAAATGGACAAAGCTGTACTTGAACAACAATAAAAAAAATTAAAATATATATAATACACACACAATAAATAAATAAGTAAGTAAATAAATAAGGTAATGGACTCCTTGTAGCTCATGTGTCGCTTGCGTTTAACATGACATGTGGATGCGTTTTTAAAATCCCTGCATGACAGCAGGAGGTTGCTAGTCACAGCTGAAGGTTCTGAGCCCCGGTTCCCAAGCTTGGCTGCAATTGCAATCACCTGGGAGTCTTTAAAGACTGCCCCCTAATGTCTGGGCAGCCCACACTGACCTAGACATCATAACCTCTGGGTATCGGTCTTTGAAACAATGCTCCAGGCAGGTGAGTTTAACACACAGCGACGATCAAGAACGCCGAGAATAGGATGCTGAGATTAAAGAAATGCCCTCCCCCTATCAGTAATCGCACTGGCTGTAGGGCGACCTCGGCAACGCAACCGGGTTCCAGGGACCAATCCCAGAGCTTGGGCAGGAAAAGCTGCTCTTATAGGAGGTTTTCCAAACCTACGGCACTTGGCCGGGGAGTCGATTTAGGCGTTGGACGGGTGAGTCACATCCTCGCCTCTTCTTCGCTCCATGTGTCTAGGTCTTTCCTCAACTGTTAAGTCTCTGCGATAGAAATTCCTCCTCCCTTTTTCTGAATGTTTACGTGTTAAACCTTAGAAGGATTACTGAGGTTCCAAGTCAGGTAGCCCTTTGTGAAAAGATGGGACCGGTCTCGGAGGGGAGCCTCTCGCGGTGGCTCCTTCTATAACTTTGAACGGGCTTTTTGTTTCCCACTCTGGCGGAACCTAACGTATTAATGGACATTGGATGGACTCTGCCCAAATGGGAACAATGTAAAATAACGTTTTGTTATAAAATAGTAACGTTTTAAGGGTAAAGACATACTCCACCGTCAGTGAGCTAATGCATGGCCCCTGTGAAGCTGGACGCTAACCCCCATTTTTCCCAAAGCCAGCATCCAATCTCTAATTTTTCTCTTCTTAGCCAATTTTCGACAAGTAGCGTTTTAGGCCCCTGCCTCCAAATCAAGACATCCCGTGCATGTTTCCGTCCTTTGCAATCTACCTTCTTAACCAAACTGCTCTCCTTAAGAACTTGTCTGTTAGTTCTTTGGCAAGTTCCCAAAATGGGTTCATTCGTGCGAACGGGACCCATAGCTTCTGTTTGGAGACCCAATGCAAACACCAAAAGACAGGTGTTTGCCGGGGGCTGGGAGAGGGGAGAATGGGGAGCGGCTGCCCAGTGAGTACGGGGCTTCCTTTCGGGGGGATGAAAATGTCTGCAGTGAGAGGGAGGTGATGGCTGTCCGGCACTGAATGTCACTAAACTGCCCGACAGCGAAGGACAAATGCCGTATGATCTCACCTGTATCAGGAACCTAATGAAGAAAAGAAACAAATGAGCAAAACGGAACCACAGACATGAAAACAAGGAGTGGATTAACAGAGGCCAGAGGGGAGGGGGGCAGGGGATAAGGGAGGAAAGGAGGGGAAGAGCCTAGCTAAAGAACATGTATAAATGACCCATGGACGTGGACAACAGGGTGGGGATGGACCGTGGGAGTTGGGGGAGGGCGGGGCAGGGAACCAGACAGGGGAGAGCAATGGGGGAAAACTGGGACAACTGTAATAGAACAACTATTTTTTTTAATGGTTAATTGTTAATTTTATATGAATCCCTCTCTGGGTTGTAATTTTGTATTATATTTATTGGGGTGACATTAGCTAATAAGATCATACAGGTTTCAGTGTACATTTCTATGATATATGATCTGTTATGTGAATTTCAAGAAAAAAAAATCTATATCCTTATGTGTGAACAAAAACTTGGGAGATCAACAGGATTTGTTCCAAACCCCAATACAAATAGAACTGTTGCTGGCATTAGGGTTCTCAGGTTCCCAAGGTGGAAATTGAGAGGAAACTGCAGAGAAACTTCCAGACAGATTTTATGATGCTTGTGCTTGAGCACCAGGGAGGCAGCACCAAGGACTGGAAGGTCCTCTGACCTTCTCGGGGGGGCTGGCTCTGCCCCGCTGCTTTTATAAACTGCGACAAAGCAGGCTGATTCAAAGAGGCGGGATTTTTGAAAAAGGCATGCCTGCAGAATGTTCCAGAAGAACTCTGGCTGACTTCCATTTCCAGCGGCATTTGTTACCTGATTAATTGT
Source organism: Mormoops blainvillei (assembly GCA_004026545.1). Classification (NCBI taxonomy): domain Eukaryota; kingdom Metazoa; phylum Chordata; class Mammalia; order Chiroptera; family Mormoopidae; genus Mormoops; species Mormoops blainvillei. The sequence goes on along the minus strand of PVJD01015415.1, from coordinate 2,808 downwards.
GTCCGTGCCTTCGCCGTGAGGGCAAGATGGCAGGCTGCTTTTTACCACCATCCTAGGAAGGTCGGCCGCGTAGCAGTCAACTGCGCCTGTGGGCCAGTGATGTAAGCAGGAAGTTAAAAGGGAGGTAAATCAGACTATCTCTGCACTTTTTAATAGGGGGCAATAGGGTGGTGGCATTTTTGTGGTCAGTTTATCCCAACTTCCTTCTGACCGCCTTATCTTTTTTTTTTTTTATTTTTTTTTTTTATTTTTTTAGAAAGAAAAGCATGAATTTGTAGTTCCATTTACTGATGCATTCATTAGTTGATTCTTGTATGTGCCCTGACCGGGAATCGAACCCGCGACCCTTCGGTGTATGGGAATACCAGCTGAGCCACTCAGCCAGTGTGGCGGAGTTTCTTCTTAAAGTACCAGGTTGGGCAGTGAGACTAGGCCAGTTCCTGGCACAAAGGCAACCAGTGTTTGAGATGGGAGAGCTGATCTGCTTTCTCTTTCCATGTCTTCCCTTGATTCTTCTTTCACGCCGAAAGCTCAGATCTCACGCTTAGGACAAGATGGTACCTTCTGCAGAGCCGGGTTTCAACCTGCGGCCTCTTCTGGAACAGCTCGACCAGGATGAGTTGAGCAAGTTCAAGTCTCTGTTGAGGACTCTTTCCCCCCAAGATGAGTTGCAGCACATTCCCCAGAGAGAGGTAGAAGAGGCCAACGGGGAAAAACTGGCAGAGATTCTCACCGCCCGCTGCCCCCGCTGTTGGGTAGAGATGGTGACCATCCAGGTGTTTGACAAGATGAACCGAACAGACCTGTCTAAGAGCGCAAGGGACGAACTCCGGGGTGAGCAGACTGTGTCCCAGGAGGAAGGAGCGATAACATCCAGGGATGAGAGACACAGAGGTGACGATGAGTCTTGGAGAAGCTACCTTGTCCTGAACGCAACTGCTAGACCCTCACGAAGTCTGGTGGTGTCTTCCCTGGTTCTTATATTCTAGCGATTTCCACTCTTTCTGGGTGCTGGATACCCACCCCGGGCTCCCCACCATAGATCCCTTCTCCCATACCAGAGTGTTTCTGAAATGTTTCCATGGTATTCTCTCATACGTCCTCCGAGATGTTGAATGACTACACACCCTGTTTTGTTTTCACCTCCTACTTACCATGTTTCCTTCCCACCTAGTAACATCTGTAAACATACTCACACGCACTCACAAAGTTGAGCCCCTACCTTCCTTTAGACCGGCAGAGCTTAGAACTAGGTGATTCATTTTGGGGAATAAGGAGGAGACACTGCGTGCGTTGTAGAGCATTTGGCAACATCCCTGGTACCCCGGTGCTAGCACCCCAACACCTCTATGCCTCATGTTTGTAGCCCACTTCCCCCCACCGCCCCGCACTGGTGACAACCAAAAATATCTCTACCCGTGGCCAAACGTCCCCTTTGGGGGCAAAACGGCCCTGAGTGGAGAACCACATCTCATGGCAGAGGTTACTAACTTTTCACTGTTCTTGGCATTCTCCTGGAGTGCTTTAAATATACTGATATCCAGACACTGTCGCTGAAGACACTGATTTAACTAACAGATCTCTGTCTCCCCCTAGGCATGGAATTATTTTTTAATTTTACTTTTTATTCATAGTTTACATTCAGTGTTATTCTGTATTAGTTTCAGGTGTTCGGCAGAGTGGTAAGACATTCGTATACTTTACAAAGTGACCCCCCCACCCCGTGCCGGTAATTCTAATACCCATCGGACACCACCCATAGTTATTACAACATTATTGACTATATTCCCTACGCTGGACTTTACATCCCACGACTGTTTTGTAATTATCAGTCCCTTCGCCTTTTTTACGCAGTCCCCTACCTTTCCTCCCCTCTGGTGATCATCAGCCTGTTCGCTGTATCTGAGTCTGTTTCTGTTTTATTTGTTTATTTTGTTCATCAAATCCTACTCATAAGGGAAAGCATACGGCATTCGCTTTTCTCTGCCTGACTTATTTCACTGAGCGTAATGCCCTCTGGGTCCATCCGCGTCGTCCCAAGTGGCAAGATTTCATTCCTTTTTCATGGCCGAGTGATGTTTTATTGTATTATGCAGTGCCCCTATTTAGTGCCGAGCTCACTTTAGCTTTCTGTTTTTCAGAGCTCACGCAAGTACAGGGCGAAGGTGTCACAAACCCAGAAGAAGTAAAAGAAAGTTTGGAAGGAGATAAGCCGGGTCTGTATGACATCTTCCTGGACTGAGCTTGGTGTCAGATGGCTGTTTATAGATCTATCTTCCCTGGGTGTTTTGTTTTGTTTTTTTCTTTCCTACGTAACACAAATTACTTTCTTCCTAATGATTAACCAGCTCTGTCTGTCTATCTCCTGTCTGATATTTCTGAAGGTGAACAGGGTGAACACAGAAGTACAATGAAGACATCCCAGCAAACCTGGAAGAAAAACTATTGGCCACAAGTCACAGTCTGTGAATTCACCCAGAGATATGAGAGCCTGAAACCTTTCTGTCACCCGAAAATGCTCCCAGGGCCGTTTCCACTCACCGTGGTGCTGCACGGCCCTGCGGGTGTCGGGAAAACCACACTGGCCAGGAAGTGGATGCTCGACTGGACACAGGACGACCTCCCCAAGACACTCAAGTCCGCCTTCTATCTCAGCTGCAAGGAGCTCAACCGCCAGGGGACCTGCACTTTTGCGGAGCTCATGTCTAAGAGCGGGCCAGGCGCGCAGGAAGCCGCCCGCGAGAGCCCAGCCCAAGCGCAGAACATCCTGTTGGTCATCGACGGTTTCGATGAGCTGAGGGTCCCCTC
>PVJD01015414.1:0-25010 GCA_004026545.1 Mormoops blainvillei | reverse complement strand
GGGCCCAGGTGAGTGCCGCAGGCATTTATAGGAATACCTGCATTATCAACAGGCTGAGACTGAAAAGGAACAGCGCTTAAAGTCTGCATTGTTAGGAAGAGTACTTAAGGTAGTGACGTAAAAATGAATGACAGACCAAAGTGAAAACTGGTTTCATATTTTTCTCTACAATGAAATTAAGTAAATGTCCTTAGAGGCCTAGTGTAGTTTTGTCCATGCGCATAATACAACCCTGATTTTCTTTCAGGAAAATGGGGAAGTTTTCTTAGCATGATATATGTCACTTAAGAAGAAATTACTTTAGAGAAACCCACATGTCCCAAGAAGGATCAGGAAATTGCCAAATACTTCTGCTCCAAGGTTGAGAAAATGTTTGATAATGTATAAATACGGTCAAAGGGAAAACTGCCTATCTATTAGCAGAAGCTTCCAAAGTGAGTTACCAAAATTTATAGAGAACATGAATACAAGGAAACAGACATGTCAGGATAAGAGAAATAGCCAGTCTGTCCCACGTGATCAATCACAGCTTATGGTTCAACGTGTTAGCCACACAATCAGGGTCACTTTTTCAGCCTCATAACAATTGTCCCTTGCTTACCTGCCACCCCAAAAACTCGTTTCAGAGCCCCCTTTATGTCTCTGTTCCTGAGACTGTAGATGAAGGGGTTCAGCATGGGTGTGACCACGGTGTACATCACGGAGGCCACTGCACTGGACTGGGAGCTGTGGGTGCCGGCAGAGCTGAGGTACACGCCTAGGCTTGTGAAATAAAATAAGGAGACGACTGAAAGGTGAGATGCACAGGTAGAAAATGCTTTATACTTCCCCTGAGTCGATGGGATTGCACGTATGGAGGACACGATCTTAGAGTAAGAGTAGAGGATCCCAGTCAGGGGACCACCACCCAGTAGCACAGTTACAAAATATATCACAATGTTATTAAGAAAGGTGTCAGAACAGGCAAGTTGGGTCATCTGACTGAGTTCACAGAAGAAGTGGGGGATTTCCAAGTTTGTGCAGAAGGACAGTCGCAACACCATCAAGCATTGCAACAAGCAATCCAGGGCACTCACGATCCAGGACACGACAACCAGCAGCCCACAGAGCCGGGGGTTCATGATGACCGTGTAACGCAGGGGGTGACAGATGGCCACAAACCGGTCATAGGCCATCACGGTCAGGAGGAAGTTGTCCAGCACAGCAAAGAATAAGAAAAAACACATCTGGGTGATGCAGCCTGCGTAGCTGATGGCTTTGCTCTGCGTCTGGATGTTCACCAGCATCTTGGGGACGGTGGTGGAGGTGAGACAGATGTCAGCCAAGGACAGGTTGGAGAGGAAGAAGTACATGGGCGTGTGCAGGTGGGAGTCTGAGCTGACGGCCAGGACGATGAGCAGGTTTCCCAACACGGTGACCAGGTACATGCAGAGGAACAGCCCGAACAGGAGGGGCTGCAGCTCTGGTGCCTCTGACAGTCCCAAGAGGAGAAATTCTGAAACTGGGGTATCATTTCCTCTTACAATGGGGCAGTACTCACCACTAGGAATAAAAAAATTAATTTTCACATAATCGGGCACAGTTAACGTGACCGACTTGCTACAATTACAGTGCGATGGGGGAACAAACGCCTGCGCAAAAGAGAGGGGATGTGGGGTATACTTACGAGGAGTTCAGGGAAACCGAAGAACAAGATTTCATTAGAATAGGGACCTGAAGGGAGAGAAAGCAGGAGACACTAGTTTATTTGCGAAGCGTATGCCCAGCAGGGAAAGAGCCAGTGCAAAGGCCAGGAAACGACACTTGTTTCCGACGTTCAAGCCTCAAAATGGAACCACAGAGTGAGGTGAATGAGCTAGAGAGGAGAGGTGAGAGATGATGTCAGAGAATGTGGAGGAACAAGGCGGTGCTTATGCTGCTACTGAAACTCTCAGGCACAGGGAACCCCTGGTCCACAAACTGTTCTCTGCACTTGATTAATTTCCTTTCCATGTGACACTGTGAATGGAAATGATTTCCCTTCTCATTTTCATGCATTGATTAATATTCTTTAGTTGAGTATAAAACAATGTGTTCCAGAACACCACTGAGGATAGCTATTTTAAAAAATAGATCTCATCACAAAACAATAATGGCAGAAAAAACAAGAAACAGGTCTGAAATACAAAATAAGTCAATAATACTGAGAATGCAGAACATCTTTACATGTTTAAAGACAGTAAGGGAACACCGTGTAACTGACTGATAGATGTGACCACACAAAATTTATAAACTCTACACAGTGCCACAGATGGCATTCTTCACGTACGCACAAGAATTAACTGAAAAGAGAAAACAATGAAAAATGCACAATTATTTTTGGGAAGAATGCAATCAAAAACAATAAAATCTTTCAGACCCCAGGGCATAAAAACAAAGGACTTGCAAAGACAGTTTGCAGTACTGAAAGTAAATGTCTATAGACAAACTATCTTCAGCCTCTCAGGAAATATAATAACTGGAAAGCCAAGCTCATTAGCATACCCCTTTACACACAAATGCAATTTTTTTCAAGTGACTGGCAATAGGAGAGATACTGTGGAATGTATGCCCAGAGAACCTTCGCTGCAAGGTGGTGTCTATCTCTGCTGGCCTGCATCCTTCTTATAAACACAGAATATGCTCAAATCCACCCCACCTGGGAAACTTTCTTAAACACCCTCCCTTCACTGTCTCCCTCCTCCCCTGAGCTGCATGGCTCCTCGTGTCTATGGCAGTTCTGCTGGGTCCACATTAGACCTCCCATTCCTTCCTCAGGTTTATCCAATGGCACTTACATCCCCATGCCGTCACTGTCGACAATGGTCCTCGTATTGTGAGTCCAATAGACACTGCTCTTTTTAAAGATATTGATGTTAATAAATGTATTGATGGTAAATTCCTTCGTAAACGAACACGGCAATCTCTGCGCTCTGGGCCACAGTGGTTAGACTTTCCGGTGACCTGAGATGGAAGTTCTCAGCTTCCCTTCTCTCTGACCCTTTCCTCCAGTACCTTCTGGGCTCTCAGACTCACCCGGATGAGGTTCTGAGAAGAAGGTCCCCAGGCAGAAGTCTGAATTGTTCCGTGGGTGGCTGATGATGGAGACTGAAGCTCTGTCCCCAGACAAGAAGGCGGGAAGGAGTGAAGCACTGGTCCCCAACCAGGCCGTGGTCTCCAAAAGCGACAGCCCCGTTCTGTCCAGCTCAAGGTTGTACATACAGCACAGGGAGGTATTTCCAGCTGCCTATATCTGCTCATTAGATACTCTTTCCACTGTTCCTCCCACCTCTGAGTACATCACGTCCCTCAGGACGCTGATCTGGACAGAGGGAAACCTTCCTGCTGATTCTGTGTTCCCTGTAGACCACATCAGAAGTCAGGTGAATCCAGCCTTTGTTACTGTTTTTCCACAAGCTCACTCGCTTTCCAGTGGTCTAACCTCCTTGCACCTTATCTCAATCTTGGGTCAGTGCTTTCTCCAAATCTAAGACCGAGGGCCCTGTCCTGTCAAGGTCTCACAGACCCCTGGAGTACTGACAGCTGGTGAAAGACTTTTTTCACATGTAGGATTTTTTTATTTGTAACCATTTAATGTCTGAATTTTAAACAGATCCTTGAGCTGGTGGCTCATCTCCATCAGCTCGTTCAACTTTAGCACCTGTCTCATCCCCCGCAGATTTACAACTGCTACCTTCAGCACAAAGCTCATGAGTTTTCCCAGTTCCAACTTGGGCTTCTTCAGCATTCTGACTTTTCTAACAAAGGCATCATTTTGAGCAGATAAATAAATTGGCAGGGTTTTCTCCGTCTTTTCCCATGCTATCTGAAATCGATTTATTGACCACTTCTTTCAAATCAGTTGGCCATTTCTCTGCACCACTCGGGTCATGATTTCTATTATCTTCTTGTAGATTTGATGGACCTGTTGATACTAAAATAAGACATCTTCCCCATTTCATGGTTCTGGTTTTTTTGTTTTGTTTTGTTTTGTGTTTTGTAAAGCCAACGCAGACTAGACGAAGCAAATAACAATCAGTTTTCTTGACACCAACATGAGCTTTGGTCCTGGTCTGCCATGTTTAACCAAGGAGCACATTTTTCATGGGTAATATCCATTCCGTGGAAATTAGTCAGGCAGTTTTTGCCCTGAACCTCCTCAGGAACTAGCATGAATTTTCTAATCGCAATTTCCTCATTCTGCAGACCAGCAGGGCTCACTTTAAAAACACGACCCTGGACACCATCAGACGTGATTTTGGTTCCTTGAGTTCTCACATTATTGCCTCCTGTTATTCTAACCTTTAAGCATGTGATTTCCCTCTGGGCCTCTAGGATAAACAGAAAGCAATTTCTTTCTAATGATTCTCTAACCGCAGAAAACCGGGTTAAAAGTCAAGTGAACTTAGTTTTCAAGACCATTTGTCTTGGATCTCACCTGCTTCCCATAGGTATCACCTCCAATCTCCTTATCCCAACCCTGACTTACCGTTTCTCCAACACGTGAGGCTAAGGAACCTGTCAGGATGTGACCCCTATGTCCCTATGAACCCCAAACACTGACCTGTGGTGGGGACACAGCCCGGATGTCGCCAGGGCATTGCTCTCCCCTCTTCGATGAGGGGGCAGCTCTGTTCCTTTGCTATGCCCCCCTGGCCCCCACACTCTCTTCCTTCATGACACATTTCTCAAAATAATTAGAAATTTCTTGCTTATATCACAAGTTATTAGTTTTGCTTAGTACCTCCTTATAAAATATTTGTTATTATGAGATACCTTTAGATATTCTTATGCCATATAACTTGAGCTTAGCTTCTTCTGGGTGTCTTCTCATTTAATTTTTTAAAAAGTCCATTCTATGAGGTATTACTATTATGAACTTCATTCCCTTTTGCAGAAATGGGGCTTGAAGGAGTTTAGTAATTTGTGCCAAGTTATTAACTACGGAAGGAATGGACCTTATTGGAATCTGTCGGGTTGCTTCCAGTTTTCAAACTCTGGGCCAGTGCTTCTCTACCTGAGATTATTTTGCCCCTGGAAACGTGTGGAGGGAGGCTGCTAACCGCCTACAATGCCCAACACAAATAATTATTCCACCCTTCTTGTTAATATGAGAAGATGAGAGAACCTAGGCTAGAGAAGCACTTCTCCAACTTCAATGTGCATATCAGTGACCCGGGGTCATAATTCAAATACAGAATTTGACTAAGCAGGTCCCCAAAGGGCTCAGAGGTGGAGCGTTTCTAAGAGGTTCCCTGTGGTGTTTCCGCTGCAGGTCCTGGTCTGAGGACCACTGCAGGAGGCCATTGTGCATTAAAGTAGCAGATGGAATTCAGTATTAAAGTTAGGGTCAAACTTTCTACTTGAAATCTTAGTGTCTTAATTTCTACGTTATTTAACTTTTATATTAATTTACAATTCATTCTCTTAATTTCTTTTGTCACCAAATTTCTTTCAAATTTTCTTTTAACATTAAAGAGGAGAATATTAGCAAGTCTATGTCATGTATGTGTGTGTTTATTGGAAAGAAAACCAGATACAAATATACATGCATGTATACCTACATACACTCCCTACTTATGAAAGAGTTCTTAGGCTCACCAAATATTTCAAAACATTTTATTTATTCCTACCAATATCAACTTGAATTAGGTTTATTATTCCACATCACCATCAAAGATAAGGAAACAGAGCATCAGGGGGATTAAATTTGTTACAATTATATAACAAAACAATTAAAGTGTTTTTGCCCTTTCTTGAATTATATATAAATGAACCTGTGCCGTATGTACTCTTAACTTTTCTATGGCTCCTTTAATTCAGCAAATTTTGTATTTTCAGTGTTGCTTACTTTATGTTATTATACTCCAATAAATTATTTTTTTAAATTTGTTAGAATTAATAAACAAATTCAGTAAAGATGCAGGATACAAAATCAATATACAGCCCTGGCTGGTGTGGCTCAGTGGATTGAGCGCCAGCCTGGGAACCAAAGGGTCGTCTGCTGGATTCCCCAGCAAGGGCAAATGCCTGGGCTGTGGGCCAGGGCTCCAGTAGGGGGCGCTCGAGAGGCAAACGCACATTGATGTTTCCCTCCCTCCCTTCCTATTTCTCTAAAAATAAATAAATAAAATCTTTTTTTAAACCCAGCAAAATCAATATACAAAAATATATTGTGTCTATACACTAAATAAAGAACTGTCAGAGAAAAATTAAGAAAGCAATTCCATTTCCCATTTTTTGCATAAAAAAGAATAATAATTGAAAAACAAACTATAAAACATTGCTGAAAGATATTGATAAAGGCACAGATAAATGGGAAGATACTCTGTGCTTATGGACTGGAAGAATTAATATTGTTAAAATGTCCATACTACTGTTAAAAAAACCACAGGCCCAAAATGGCATCACTCTAGCTAAGAGCCACAGTGACAAATCAAAATGTAATACTGGATCTAAGGAAAGTTTCAGATTCTCCCAGAAGCTTAATTTTAATCAACCACTCTAGAAATTTCTGGTCAAGCACCAGTAATGAAATCTGTCATGTGGGCCCTCCCCACTTGCCAATAGAAATTAAAGGAAATCTGTATGATGAAAACCCTTCTCCTTTTCTTCCTCAAAGAAAAGGTGTCATGGCCTCAAAATAATCCTTTCTATTTGTTGTTAGTAGCTTTCTTGCCTCGCTGTCTTTCCTACAGAAACACTCTATTCTGTATATCCTTTCAGAGCTCCGTCTTGGTTGCTAGACAGGATGCTGCCTGATCCATAAACCACTGAATCAAGCCAATTCAATCTTCAAAATCGCTTGGTTGAAGTGTGTTTTTAAACGTACCCAAAGTTAACAACAGATCTAATTCAATCTCTACCAAAATTCCAATGTCATTTTTTTTTTACAGAAATAGAACAAACAATCCTAAAATATGTGTGGAACCACATAAGACCCTCAATATCCAGAGCAACCTTGAGAAAGTAAAACAAAACTGGAGGTAACAAATTCCCTAATTTCAAACTATATTGCAAAGCTCTAGTAATTGAAGTGGCATGGTACTGTCATAGAAACAGACACAGAGATCAATGGAGCAGAATAGAGAGGCTAGAAATAAACCCACACACATAAGGTCATTAATCTAGGAGCAAGGAGCCATGAACATATCATAAGGAAAGGATAGTCTCTTCAGTAAGTTGTGCTGGGAAAACAGGACAACCAGATGCAGAAGAATGACACTGGGTCACTATTGTAATTCCAGAATGAGTCACCCCAAGATGTGTATGTGGACCATTTTCTCAGTGAAATCAATCAAGACCCTGGGACTTCAAGAGAAACTTACACCTCTCCTTTAAAAAATTAAAACTGGGTGTCCTTGCCCAGAGTGAGTTTTCATCACAGATAACTTTTTATGACCTTTGCATGGGGCGGGACAAATTCTAATTACTGAACGTCTGCTCTTCTTATTGTCTTACAATGCCCTTCCTCCCTTCTGAAGCCTTACCTCGTACCTTATAAAGGTACCTTACCTCGTCCTTAGGTCAGAATGTTGTTTATACTTCATTTTCTCTTTCTGTCTCTGAACTTCTCACATATGTTTTGAAATAGGCTCTACTGGGAGACACATATTTGATAATCAAATTTTACCAGTAACTATGGTAGGTGTTCTGGACCCTCGGCTGAATAAGGCAATAAAACATGGAAAAGAGGTGTAAAACACAGTACCATGTTTGTGGCATAAGTGCCTGACTGAATCTTTGTTTCAAAACCATCCATTTCGTGTCATCATGGTGCCAGATGCGTGCCAGTGGTGCTGCGTTAGCGCTCACCTTGCCCCCAACCCCAGTCCCCTTTTTATTTTTAATTTTACTTATTTATTTTGTTTGGAACTCGAAAGATATACACTTTTATTTTTAATTAGAAGCAATTTCAATAAGAGCAAAGGGAGTAAGTTAGACAATGGATCGATCCAGGGACAAAGTTCATTTGGAATTACACGCAGAATTTTTACAACTCTTATACAAAAATGAACCTGTTATAAAATTCCCCTTTTTGAAAACCCTGAGTAACCAAAATACCTGATCACATATTTGACCCCACCTGTCATTCTCCAGCCCTAATTCCCAATCTTATGGTTTAAATTGGCCAATAAAAAGAGAATCTGCAACACCCTGGCCATCCTACCTTTGGACTGGCCCTGTTACAAGCGGAACCTTTCACTCCAAGTGTGTTCTCTCTCTCTTTCACACAGAGAGAGAGATACACACACAGACACGCGCGCACACACCTCATTTGGCTTTCTTGGGTGCTGGACCTGTGAGTAATAAACCTTACGTGTTCATAGTTTTCATGATGGTTGTTGCAATTGTAATGAGGACCACAGGGTCTGCCTACCCACAACCTTGACCGTGGTCTGAGGAACAAGGGGCAGGACCCTGGGCTAGTGCCCAGGTTTTCCTCTCCTGCAGCATCACCGTCAACAGGCTGAGACTTACAGGGAACAGTGATCAAGTCTCCATCGTCAGGGAAGAGTCACTAAGTGCTGATGCACTAAGGATGAGGGACACGTGGGAAACACTGAGGTTTCAGGTTTTTATGGGATGAAATTATCTAAAGGACTGAGGATCCAGGTGAAGTTTTTTCCACAGGAGTCATACCACTTACTACTACTCTACCTACGAAACAAGAAATTACTTACAACAATGTAATGTCATTTGAGAAGAAATTATTCTTAAGATATTAATGTTGCCATGGAAGTAAATAAAATCTTCCAAATATTTCTATTCAAGGTTAGAAAAATCTTTGTGAAAGTAAGAAGAAGGACAAACAGAAAAACAGTCTAGACAATAGACAAAGTAGAAAGCTTAATAAAATGATGGCTTAAATAGTACCGAGAAGTGGAAACGAACAAAGAAAATTCCAGGACAGAAATAAAAAAAGCAAGTTCAAACCTCACAATCTGATTAAAAAACCACAATTTCTGGTTGCGAGTATTGGGGCCAAGAAAGCAAGATCACTTTTTCAAACTCAGGATGATTGTCCCTTGTGTACCTGCCATGCCAAAGAACCTGTTAAGAGCCCCCTTTATGTCTCTGTTCCTGAGACTGTAGATGAAGGGGTTCAGCATGGGTGTGACCACGGCGTACATCACTGAGGCCACTGCACTGGACTGGGAGCTGTGGGTGGCAGCAGAGCTGAGGTACACTCCTAGGCTGGTACCGTAAAACAAGGAGACGACCGAGAGGTGAGACGCACAGGTGGAAAATGCTTTATACTTCCCTTGTGCTGATGGGATTGCACGTATGGAGGACACGATCTTAGAGTAGGAGTAGAGGATCCCAGCCAGGGGACCACCACCCAGTAGCACAGTTGCAAAATACATCACCATGCTATTAAGAAAGGTGTCAGAACAGGCAAGTTGGACCACCTCTTTGTAGTCACAGAAAAAAAGGGGGATTTCCAAGTCTGGACAGAAGGACAGTTGCAATACCATCAAGCATTGCAGCAAGGAATTCAGGGCACTCATGACCCAGGACACGAGAACCAGCAGCCCACAGAGCTGGTGGCTCATGATGACTGTGTAGTGCAGGGGGTGACAGATGGCCACAAACCGGTCATAGGCCATCACGGTCAGGAGGAAGTTGTCCAACCCTGCAAAGAATAGGAAAAAATACATCTGGATGATGCAGCCTGCGTAGCTGATGGCTTTGCTCTGCGTCTGGATGTTCACCAGCATCTTGGGGACGGTGGTGGAGGTGAAACCGATGTCAACCAAGGACAGGTTGCAGAGGAAGAAGTACATGGGCGTGTGCAGGTGGGAGTCTGAGCTGACGGCCAGGACGATGAGCAGGTTTCCCAACACGGTGACCAGGTACATGCAGAGGAACAGCCCGAACAGGAGGGGCTGCAGCTCTGGTGCCGCTGACAGTCCCAGGAGAAGGAATCCTGACACTCTCGTGAGGTTCCCTGCTGCCATGAGGTACAGGTGACTTTCAAGAGGGAGGAAAAAATGGGAATAATTTTCATACAAACCAGTGTTGCTCGCATAACTCTAATGCTACAGTTTAAACTTTCAGTCAGGAAATTAATTTCAGTATTTTGGGATGGATTTGTCCCCTCTAGGACTTTTCTGTGTCATCTCAGAGTAGGAATTTTTGTCCTGACCTGCTCTTTCCCTAAGATGTCAGGAATACTACAGTTTTAATGAGAATTTTTTCATGTTTTTCTGGAATACAAATTGAGTGCTGACCGTGTTTCCGGCACTGTCTGGGCTGTGGGTGGGGGGTGCTGGAGAGCCCAAGTCCCTACAAGCCAATATTTGGGAAAGAATATGGAAGCAAATAATAGTAATATATACAGATATCATTACAGATGGTGACAAATCCTATGAAGGAAATGAAAGCAGGTGTAAAGGAGAAAGTGACCAGACCCTTCTATTTCTCGCTGGTGTTTAGGCAAGACCTGACAACAAGGAGACATTTGGGCCTAGAGCTCAGGGGAGAAAGGGAGAGAGAGCAAGGTTAGGTGGGCCAGTGTGTGCCCGGCAGAGGGAACGGTCAGCACCAAGGCCTCAGGGAGGCGCCGAAGGGGTTTAGTGATTTGCTCATAGTTAATATCGGAGCCTGTGACGGGCCTTGGTTATAATTTTTTCAGGTGGCTTCTGGTCAGAGGGTCTCAACAAGCCATTATTTTGCCCCTAGCAAGGCCCGAAGGGATACCACTAAAGACCTACAATTCACACTCACACAACCCCCCCCCAATTATTATCCCTCCGCACATGTCAATGTTAAAAAGTGATAAAACCTACTTTATACCAGACTTCTTCAGTTTCAAATGCATATGAGGTCCCAGGACTCTAGTCAAATGCAGAATTTCATCCAGCAGGTCTTTCAGGATCTGAGACTCTACACTTTTAACACGTGAGGGGGCGTGGACGCTGCAGGTCCCGGTCTGTGGGCCGCCCCTGGGAACAAAGGCTGTGGCTCTGTGCCGGACTGAGTTGCAGGTCATTTTAGTTCCTATGATCCAGACATCATCTTTGCATGGAGTTTTGAAGGAACGGTGTATTCACTCGTTCGAGAGGCTATAATTGAATCTGCATTTCCTTTATTTAAGGGCCCTGAGTAACAGAAAATAGTACACTTCTGAAAAATGACCTGTGGCATGCAGGTAAAACCTTTATAAGATGGCCCATCCTAATCCCCAGGACCCTGGAATAAGATATTTTTTATAGCAAGGGGAGGATTAGGGCAGTAGATAGAACAGGGCTGCTAGTCAGCTGACTTTAAGGTAGGAGACGAGCAGGGTCAGCCAGGGCACTGAGGTCAGCCCAGCGCTCCCCTAGGTGCAGAGAGGGAGGCCAGAAGCACATGCGGCACTGCTGGCTCTGACGGAGGACGAAGGGCCCAGAGCCAAGGAGTGCAGGTGGTCAGAACAGAAACTGCAGTTGGGGAGAAAACAGGGTCTCCCCTGAGCCTCTGAGGGAGCCCAGCCCTGCAGACGCCTTGAGATTGGCCAGTGACCCCGTGTCAGGCTCTGACATCCACAACTGCACGTGCATGTCTGTGCCCACTGTGAGCCCCTAGTGTGTGGGAGTGCTTGCAGCAGCCCCAGCCGTGTGATAGGATCCATCACTCAGTGACAGGTGTTGGAGGGGCCGAGTTTAAGTCTCTGCAGTCATTAGCTTCCTTGGGTAGGCATTGTAGTTTGAAAATCCACAGGGATTAGAACAGAAATTTTAAAAGCATTTGGAGATATTCCACCCTGTTTTCTGGGAGAGTGAAATCTTTGTCGCATAAATGTAATCATTGTGAACTCGGACGCCTTGGTGTCACTAAGATTTCAGGTACAATGTGTGACCTTGGTTTTTTCATCACTGAATTGTCAAAACTATTATTGCTCAACACACTAAGCTCTTTAGCCAGAAGCCAGTCAGTCCTCAGTTTCTGTTCCCCAAGAGCATGACAGAAGCTCTCATTCAAAGCATAGAAACGTGACCACTGTGGGGGAAGGCTGAGTGCGCGATAGGAAATTCTAGTAACTCTTTCAATATAGAAAGAAAAAAGGCACAAACCCCATAATATATGCAGCCTCACCTACAATGATGTAAAACTATTTAGTATTTCTTTTCAGACTTACTGCATATTTTCTCATGTGCACACTGAGCCTGAGAGAAGGCACTGCAGTGCCTGCCTCCCTAGCCGCTGCTGCTCGGTGCCGCCTGCCTCCTCTGCGCTGGGTCATTCAGTGGATGCGGACAGGCTCAAATCCACCCCGCCTCAGGGGTTCAGTGCAGACGCTCTCACTCACTGCGCTGCTCTCACACCTAACGCTCTGCTCCTTCTCCCCGAACAGCGAAACTCCTCAGATGCATTCTCATTTTCCTGCTAGCATTTCGTGCATCTCAGGTGGGACATCAACCCCCTGGACTCCCAGTCCCATCGCTCACCTGTCAGCTATGGGCCTGGAGTGCAGATTCAAACAGATGCATCCTTATTAACATATGAAGTAACTTAAGAATAAATTAGTTCCTTAACCAAGAATACAAACAGAGATATCTCATCTCGGGGGTCAGGCGGATTAGGGTCGCAGTGACTCAGGCAAAAGTTCTCAGGTTCCAGCCCCTCTGACCCTTTCCTGATGAACCTACCAGACCCTTAGACTCCCCTGGATGGCTTTTCGGAAAGTTAGATCTCTGAGTTCACGTCAGAATTGCTCCCTGGATCATTGATGGTGGAGACTGAAGCTCTGTCCCGCCCAAGCAGCAGGAAGGACTGAAGCATTGGTTTCTGAGCCAGGCTTAGGAGTCACAGCAGCAACCATGTCTGTCCACCAACGTTGTACAAGCTGAGAAGCTGCTTGGGAGGGGATATTTACAGCTCTCCATATATCTGCTCATCAGGCACGTTTCCCTTGTGTTATTCCAACATCTAACTACATGATTTCCCCCTGGGCCTCTGGAATGAACAGAAGGAAAATTTTTCCTAATGATTCTCTGACCCCAAAAGACCATGTTAGAAGCCAGGTGGATTTAGATTTGATGGCTCCTTGTCTTGGATCTCACCTGCTTCCCAGAGGTCTCACCTCCTACTACCTTTTTCCAACACTGCTTAACATTTTCTCCACAGTCTGAGACTATGGAACCCCTCAGGACCAGGTCCCTCTGATCATTAAAGCCCTGCTCTGTGGTGGGGACACTAACCCGATGTCTCCAGAGCACTGCCCTCCCCTCTTCAATGAGGGGAGAGCCATGTTCCCTTGATATGAAGTCCTGGGCACTACATTCTTTTCATTCCTGACATAATTGTCAAAATATTTAGGGATTTTGTAGTTATTTCACAAATTAAGAGCTGTCATTTAGAGCCTCATTATAAAATATTTGTTGCCCTGGCTGGTGCGGCTCAGTGGATTGAGCACCAGCCTGAGAACCAAAGGGTCACCATTTTGATTCCCAGTCAGGGCCCGTGCCTGGGTTGCAGGCCAGGTCCCCAGTAGGGGGCGCATGAGAGGCAACCACACATTGATGTTTCTCTCCTCTTTTTCTCCCTCCTTTTCCCTCTCTCTACAAAGAAATAAAGTCTTTTCAAAAAAAAATTTTTTTTTATTTTAAAAATGGTTGGCGGGATTGCTTCCATATCATATAGTGCCTGGTGGGTACTAGAAATATCAGGGGGACCACTTTGTAAAGTGTATGATTGTCTGACCACTGTGTTATACAGTTGAAATTAATTTGACTTGGGCAGTGGTCATGCGATGCAATACACAGGTGATGTACCATAGAATTGTACACTTGAAACCTATATGATTTTACTAACCGATGTCACCCTAATAAACTAAATCTAAAAAATTTAAAAATATTGAATGTCAACTCTAATAGAAAATTAAAATAAAACAAAAAAAGAAAAATTTTTTGCAGGAACTAATTTTTTTAAAATTTTTATTTATTACTTTTAGAGAGAGGACAAGGGAGGGAGAAAGAGAGGGAGAGAAACATCAGTGTGTGGTTGCCTCTTGAGTGCCCATTACTGGGGACTTGGACCACAACCCGGGCATTTGGTCTGACTGGGAATTGAACCGGTGACCCTTTGGTTCACAGGCCGGCACTCGATCCACTGAGCCGCACCAGCCAGGGCTGCAGGAAATAATTTTAAGCCTCTCATTTTTAAATTTCTTTTTATTTTTCAGTTACAATTGACATACAATGTTATATTAGTTTCAGCTCTACATCATAGTGATTAGACATTTATATAACTTACAGAGTGGTTGCCTGGGTAACTCTAGTATCCTCTGACACCATATACATTTTTAAAATATCATTGGCTGTATTTCTTATGCTATACTTTACATCTCCATGACTATTAAGCCTCTCAGCCCATTCAGTGAGCTTCTCTTAGGTACAGCCATTTTGTGTGGAAATCCTACCTTCACATAGAAGACGACTAACAGACTAATAATGCAGCCAACGTGGAAAACAGTATGGAATTTCCTTTAAAAACTAAAAATGGAACTGCCTTTTGACACAGCATTTCTCCTGCTGGGGTTATACCAATGAACCCCAAATCATCAATTCAAAAAAACTTATGCACCCCCGTATGTTCACAGCAGCGCTATTTACAGTAGCCAAGTGCCGGAAACAGCCTAAGGGGCCATCAGTAAATGAGGGGATAAAAAACCTGTGATACATTTACACAATGGAATACTGCACAGCAGAAAGAAAAAGGAATGCCTACCTCTTGCGACAGCATGGATGGAACTGGAGAATATTATGCTAGGTGAAATAAGCCAGTCAGTGAAAGACAAATACCATATGATCTCACCTATAAGAGGAATCTAATGAACATAATAAACTAACAAACAAAATAGAACCACAGATATGGAAACATGGAATAGACTGGCTGTAACCAGAGGGAAGGTGGAAGGGGAATAATGGTGGAAAGAAAGGGAAAAGACTAGGCAAAGAACCCGAATGAATGACCCACAGACATGGACAATGAGGGGGGAATTGACTGTGGGAGCGGGAGATGGTATGGGCGGAGGAGGGCAAGGGGGAAAAAATGGGGCAAGTGTAATAGAATAACAATTAGAAAATGATTTAATTT
Organism: Mormoops blainvillei; assembly: GCA_004026545.1. Classification (NCBI taxonomy): domain Eukaryota; kingdom Metazoa; phylum Chordata; class Mammalia; order Chiroptera; family Mormoopidae; genus Mormoops; species Mormoops blainvillei. The sequence goes on along the minus strand of PVJD01015414.1, from coordinate 9,908 downwards.
TTTGACAAAGAAAATTAGAGTTCATGTGGAGATATTCTGCCCCACTAGGTGGTATTGAGGATTCCCCACTGCACAAGTGTAAATGTTCTTTTTTTGAAGGCTTTGAAGATCTAAGATAGAAAAAATCATTTCTTATTAAAATTATAGTCCTACTTTAAACCTTCATGTCAAAATTTCTACATTCCCTCCATTTTGTGTTCATTTAAACATTCACTCTTTTTATTTCTTTTCCCCCCAACTTTCTCTCGAGACTTCTTTTAGTACTATAAATGGGAATACATGTGAGTCTGTGTGCATGTACATATATGTCTGTGAATGTGCTTATTTGAGAGCAAAATGTATACAATTGCACACACAGACACTCCTAAGCTTGAATGTTGTCTTTGAGCTCAACAGAGTACTTCAACACATTTCATTGATGCCACAACAATGTCTGTCTGAAATTAGGATTTATTCTCCCATATTACCTTCAGAAATGATGAGACAGGTTCAGCAAGATTACATTTCTAACAATAACGGAACGAAGGAGTTAACACTTGCACATCTTTTCAAATTATATGCAAATAGAATTGTGAGCGTAAGTCCTTAATTTCTGTGCGGCTCCTTTAACCCAGCATGTTGTGCATGCGCTACGTTGCATGTAATTATGCTCCAGTGGGTTAGTTGGGGGTTAAAATTTTCTAGTAGTGAGTGGCTCAGGGTCAGATCTGAAGCATAAGCAGCCCAGTCACCCGCAGAAGTGCTGGGAGGATCTCTTCTAACCAAGAAGAAAACAAATGTTATATGTGAATATAGGAATCAAAATAAAACAACTATCATATAACAGATCCATTTCTCCCATAAATTAAAGATCACCTTCATACATAAAGGGAATAAACTGACGTGAATTGGCTCAGGACAGAAGAGCACGACAGCCACACACAGCATCATGGATGAGCCTTAGAGACCCACCACAGAGACGGACAGCTGACTACAGACCCGTGGGGAGACAATCGGAACTCAGAGCAACTTCCCACCATGTAGTCCCATTGGTAATAAAGGCATCACATTGACCCACTTGCTCCTAGGATGACTTCCTATGCAGCACCAGCTAACTGAGGACAATAATCAAAGTGAACAGAACTGAAGGAAATGATCACGATCTGTCACTTGTCACTGTAAGCCTTGGTTTTGATATTTGAAGATAGCACTCATGATTACTCTGCTATTGAAGTTCATTTCAGATAACTGCACTAAAGAGCGACTCCATTGAGATTCCCTCCTAGGTAAGCAGGAGAGGTTGAAAGAACACATATGTTCATGCAAAACTTAGGACTCTGAGTCACGGGACAGGACAGGAATTCAAGCTCCCTAGGGAGTCATCTTTTGGTCATTGATGTACATATATGACATATCAATGTGTCATATATATAATATATAAAATGGATGAGATTGATATAGTTTTTTCCCTGCCCCTTCAGTGATTATGACAATATTTACAGGAGGGGGAGATGCTTCATTTAGAACAATAGAGGGAATCATCTTTTTGGGCAGCAATTTAAGTTTTCAAGTGGAGGCAGGAAGGTAATTCAATAGAAAACCTAATTACACCGAGCAATAATTCACCCCAAGGATAAATTACTTCGCACGTAGACACCAATCCTATATACATGAATAAGTAAACATCATAAAAATAGTTTACATAGTAATAAGTGTGTGACTTTAAATTTTGATTCTTCGTACTTATGGTCCACTTTGACTTTAAGGACATATTATGTTAAACTATGTATTGAAATTTGTGTTTCCATGTCAGCTAGAATTGGAGACATGATTTGACTGTCAGTTTTGCCTGTGACTATGGTAAGAATGTGGACACCAAGCTAAATAAGAATCAGGATCCTGATGAGGGAAGACAACCCAATGGCCTGTTACAAAACACACTGTCTATTAAAGTCTACATTTTCAGAAAGCGCAGGTATGGTGGTGATATATGAAGACATGATGTATAAAAAGTGTTGCACTGTGCTCTTATATTTTCCTCTCCTATGAAATGATATAAATGGCGTTGGTTACCAAGTACAGTTTATTTCCACTGGAGTAGTACAGTTCAAGATTTTTTTTTTTTTTAGTGAAATGAAAGAAAAATTGCTCAGTATGATGTATTTCACTTCGAAAGAAATTGTCCTTCATGGACGAGGACGACAGGAGGGGATTGAGTGTATGGTACAGACAGGACAGGGGAGAGCAATGGGGAGAAAATGGGGGCGGCTGTAATTGAACAACGATATAAAAATTTTTTAACTGTTCTTAAGAAATCCATGTAGTCTCATGAGATAAATGGGAGTTTCCAAATATTTCATCCTATGTTAGGACTCAATTTCAGAGAGGAGAAAAATGACAAAGAAAAAGCTGTAAGATATCACAAAGTCAAAAGTTAGAAAAGTGATTCCCTTACATTGAATAGAGAAATTGAAATCATACAAATAGAAACTCGAGGAAATAATCAGAGAGTAATTTTTACTGCCACAATCTGATCAGAGAGTCACAATATATGGCCCTGAGGCTCTGAGCCCTGCAATCGTGGGCATTTCTTCAGCCCTTGGACAATTGGTCCTTTTATACCTGCCATCACAACTAATCTTTTCAGAGCCCCCATTATGTCTCTGTTCCTGAGACTGTAGATGAAGGGGTTCAGCATGGGTGTGACCACGGTGTACATCACGGAGGCTGTTGCACTGGACTGGGAGCTGTAGGTACTGGCAGAACTGAAATACACACCTAGGCTCGTACCATAAAATAAGGAGACAACCGAGAGGTGAGACGCACAGGTGGAAAATGCTCTGTACTTCCCCTGAGTTGATGGGATTGCACGTACGGAGGACACGATCTTAGAGTAAGAGTAGAGGATCCCAGCCAGGGGACCACCACCCAGCAACGCAATTCCAAAATACATCACCATGTCATTAAGAAAGGTATCAGAACAGGAAAGTTGGACCATCTGATTGATTTCACAAAAAAAGTGGTGGATTTCCAAGTCTGGACAGAAAGATAGTCGCAACACAACTAAACACTGCAGCAAGGAATGCAGTACACTCATGACCCATGACACCAACACCAACAGTTTACAGAGTTGTGTGGTCATGATGACCATATAGTGTAGGGGGTGACAGATGGCCACATACCGGTCATAGGCCATCACGGTCAGGAGGAAGTTGTCCAACCCTGCAAAGAATAGGAAAAAATACATCTGGGTGATGCAGCCTGTGTAGGTGATGGCTTTGCTCTGCGCCTGGATGTTCACCAGCATCTTGGGGATGGTGGTGGAGGTGAAACAGATATCGGTAAAGGACAGGTTGCAGAGGAAGAAGTACATGGGCGTGTGCAGGTGGGAGTCTGAGCTGACGGCCAGGACGATGAGCAGGTTTCCCAACACGGTGACCAGGTACATGCAGAGGAACAGCCCGAAGAGGAGGGGCTGCTGCTCTGGTGCCGCTGACAGTCCCAGGAGAAGGAATTCTGAGATTTGTGTAAGATTCTCTGCTTCCATGTGGCGGAGGTGACTACCAGGATATAGGAAAAGTACATGACTCATTTATACATGCAAGCATCAGTAACCTAGCATAAGTGCTACCATTTATATTTTAGAATCAAGGAATTAATTTCATATTTGGTGTGTGGTCTGGTATCCTTTAGGACATTCCTAGTGCTAATTCTCATTAGAATTCTTTTTCCTTGTAAAGGTACATGAAGAATTCTTGTGTCTTACTCCATTTTCTCAGGAAGAAAAATAGAAGTAAAAAGGCAATGGATGTGAGGTAAAGCACAGCGTGGAGACTCCAGCAAGTAACACCATGTCGTGTACTTGAGAAGAGAGTTCAAAGTCCTTCTCACAAGAAAATAAATTGTCGCCACGTGTGGTGACAGAGGTTGACTACTCTTACTGTGGAGGTCATTTTGTAATTTATACAAATACGGAATCATTATGTTTTACACCTGAAACAAGTACCATGTTTTTACAACCATTCTAATTCCAAAGCATTGCACGCTAATCTGTTGTTATGGGTAACAGTATTCAAGTTGGTGCTTATAATTTTCAAAGTTATATGAAGGTTCACTTCCTTCTTTTTTTTCTTTTGCACAAGAACTGTAAAAACTTTGTATCTGTCTTTTTCCCATGTGGTCATCAGAACATTTAATATATCGATTAATTAAACTAAAAAAGTTTACTTCAATTTGAAAACATTTCTTGAAAAAGCAATGGAAAGAACACAGTGTGACTGACTGATAGACTGGGCCACACAAAATTTGTCAGCTCTACACATTGTCCACAAATGCACATGCAAATACACAAAAGAACTAAATGGAAAACAGTCGGTTTGTGTAAAAAACTCCAATTCTTTGTTAGAAAGAATCCGATCAAAAAATAAAATAAGGGAATATAGTGAATAACATTTTGAAACTTCCACAAGGACAGGTGGCTGCGGGGCTTAGTGTAGTGACAACACTGCAATGTGTGTAGACGTTGAGTCACTGTGCTGTACACCTGAAACAAATATAATACTGTACACAAGCTGTACTTAAACAAACAAACAAAAAAGGAATAAAAATACTCTGATAACACTACCTAAAAGCCAAGGACTTTCAGGTGTACAACATAGTGAAAGTTTATAATATTGTAGTCCAACTGTCAAATGAGTAAGTTAATACACAAGTAATGTGAAAGAAACTTAGCCCAGGCGAATTTTAATGGAGACTCTAAATGGCTAACAAACCCACACTTTTCATTACTCAGCCTCACATGTAATAAAATAATTACAAAGTGAATCTCATCAACACACTCGCTTTCACCTACCTGATCAAGGTGTTTTCATGTGAACAGCCAGAGTGAGAGAAGAGGCTGTGATATGCGAGCCATCCCTGTTACAGTCTTTCTCCCCCATATGGAAACGGAGTCTAATAGGCCTCGTCATAAAACTTTCATATGCTCTCACATCACTGTCTGTTCCTCCACAGTTAATAACCTATTTGTCTGTTCCTGTCCATTGAACTTAGGTTCTACTCCTACCGTAAGGACCACACCTCCAATTCCCTCTCTTAATTTGTCTCCCATTAGTACCATTTGATTGCCAACAATGACACTTGCGTTTCTGAGCACAAAGTTCATTTTCCTTTTAGCATCATGAATAAACATTAATTTATTAGTAAAGCCAGCCGGCAACCACAGTGATCACTGGTATCGGGGCTATGTTGGAATGGTTCTCGGGCAATTTCAGGCACAAGTTCTTGGTTTCCAGTCTCTCTGATCCTCTCCTGCCATGTCTGCTGGGCTCTCGGACTCACCTGCATGGGAACTCCGACAAGAAGGTTTCTGTGCAGAAGTCCGAAATCTTCCCTGGGTGGTTGTTGCTGGAGACCGAGGCTCTGTCCCAGACAAGACAGCAGGGAGTGGTCAAGCACTGGATTCAGGACAGATTCAGAACTCCAACAGCAACGGCCGCGCTGCGTCCATCCAAAGGCTGCAATGCTGAGATGCAACCGCACGGGAGCTATTTACGGCTTCCTAGGTCTGCCCGTGAGGCACATTTACTTCTTGGCACGCTAACCTCTAGGCACATAGTTCCCCCTGGGCACGCTGGTCTGGACAGAATGGAAAGTTTTCCTGCTGATTCTCTGTTCCTAGGAGACTATGTAATAAGCCAGGTGAGTACAGTTTTGATTAGTCCTCCATTAACTGTTCTTCTTCCTGAGGGCTACACCTCCCAGCACCTCATCCCAACTCTGAGTTAAAGCTTCTGAAGGGATGGACCTAGAGGGGATTATGCTCAGTGAAGTCGGTCAGTCAGAAAAGGCAAACACCATAGGGTGTCACTTATATGTGGAATCTAAAACACAAAATAAACAAATAAACAAAATGGAAACAGACTCAAAGACACAGAGAGCAGACTTGTGGTTGCCAGAGGGGAAGTGGGTTGAGGGACTGGGCAAAACAGGTAAAGAGAATGAGAAGTACAAATTGGTAGTTACAAAATAGTCTCGGGGATGTAAAGCACAGCTGAGGGAATATAGTGAATAACATAGTAATAACTACATGTGAGGCCAGTTGGGTACTGGAAATACCAGAGGGATGATGGGGAGAGGAGCACTATGTAAGGTGTGCGATTGTCTGACCACTGTGCTGTATACCTGAAACCAATACAAAATAATATTAAAAGTAAACTGTAATTGAAAAACAAAAAGTCTTATACTGAGAAATTTGTCTGGCTGGTCTTTGGGTCTTCAAAGCATTGATTTATGGTGGGACACACCTCTGATGTCCCTAGACAATTACTATCTTCCTCATTAAGAAAGGAGAGATACACCCCAGCTGGTGTGGCTCAGTGGATTGAGCGCCGACCTGCGAACCAAAGGGTTGCTGGTTTGATTCCACAATCAGGGCACATGCCTGGGTTGCAGGCCAGGTCCCCAGTAGGGCGTATGCAAGAGGCAACCACACATTGATGTTTCTCTCCCTCTCTTTCTCCCTCCCTTCCCCTCTCTCAAAAAATAAAATAATTGTTTTTTAATCTTTGAAAAAGAAAGGGGAGATTCTTGTTTTAGCATAAAACCTTGGGCACTATACTCCTTGGATTCATGATTGTTTAGCCAAAACAATTAGGGATTTCATAGTTATATCACAAGTTAAGAGCTGCCATTTGGTCCTTCATCATAAAATGTTTATTAAATATAAGAGCTATTTTTAGATTTTCTGCACCATAGCCCAGCTTAGTACTTTGTAACAATGGTCCAATTCATATTTCACAGAAATGCATTTTATGAGTTAGTAATTGGTAAACTGTGTTCTTCGATACAGAAATGGGGCACAGAGAGAGTTAATGTTGTGCTCAAAGGTATAAACCAAGGAAGGGATGGAATTTTGATTGGAATCCGTCAGAATGCTTCCAGTTCTGAGATTCCGGGCCAATGGTTCTCCAACAGAGATGACTTTGCCCCTGGAGATATTTGTAATGTCCGAAGGGAGGCTCCCAGACACCTACACTGCACAGGACAGCACCCACCACAGATAATTCCCCAGCCCCAAGGGTCAACAGTGACAAGGTAAAAACACCTATTCTAGACCAGTACTTGTCCACTTCATTGTGCATACAAATCACCAAAGTTTTCCGTTCAAGTGCAAATTCTGGTATCCCACGGGTGCAGGGACCGCATTTCTGACAAACCCTCAGGTGATGTTGATGCCGCAGGGCTTCCTGTTCTGCGGACCAGGTTTCAGTAGCTAGGCTACAGCTCCAGGTTAGAGTTACGGCTCTGTGTTAATTTTAGGTTTTCTCCACCAGGACTCTTCTGTGTATGTAATTTTGAAAGATAATTTTTCCACTCATTCCATAGAGGAAGATAAATTCTGTGTTTGATTCTTTTATATTAGAGCTCCAGACAGACATCTAATAATTTATATCTGGAAAAGGCTTTGTGGTAGGCAGAATAAGGGCCTCAAATGGTGTCAACATCCTCATTTGGAGAACTTTGGAATGAGTTAGCTCACCCAGCAGGGTCACTAAGGTAGCAGATGAGATAAAGTTATTAGTCATTTGTCATACAGTAAGGAGGCTAGTTTGGATTATCCAGGTCGGTCTAATGTCATCGCAGTGGTCCTCTACATGTAGAAGAGGGCAGGAGAATTGGAGCCAGAGAGACACTGGAAAATGCTGTGTTGCTGACATTGAAGATGGAAGAAGGGCCACGGGCCAAGAATGCTGTTGGCCCCTGGAAACTAGAATAGGGAAGGGAAGGCATTGCCTCTCCCCTGGATCACCCAGAAAAACCCAAGCCCTGCAGACATTTCGAGCTAGGCCATTTAATACCCGTTTAAGGCATCTGAACGCTAGCACTTTAAGATAGAAAGTTGTTTGTTTTCAGCCACTAGTGTAGGAATTTGTAAAAACAGCAATGGGAAACTAATATAGACATTTAGCAATAAGACACTGTTCAAGGGAACTAAGTTGAAGTTTCGCAATCATTCAGTTAGTTTCCTTTGGGAAAAGGTATTTTGTGTTAAAATCCCACATTAAATAGAAAAAAATTAGAGCTAATTTAGAGCTATTTGGCCCCATAGGTGGTACAAAAACTTTCCCATTGCGTAAATGTAAATGTGGTTCTGGCTCTGAAGCCTTTGAACCTTTTTTTTTAAAGATTTTATTTACTTATTTTTAGAGAGAGGGGAAGGGAGGGAGAAAGGGAGGGAGAGAAACATCAATGTGTGGTTGCCTCTCATGTGCCCCCTACTGAGGTCCTGGCAACCCAGGCATGTACCCTGACTAGGGAATCAAACTGGCAACCCTTTACTTCACAGTCTGACAGTCAAACCACTGAGCCACGCCAGCCAGGCTGAAGCTTTAAGGTAGAAAAAGCTATTCCTTAAGATTAAGGTCACATATTTTACTTCAAATCTTTGTGTAAAATTTCTAATTTTTTCTATGTCATCTTAATTCACACGTTTCTTCTTTTTATTTCTATATTGTCCAAATTTCTCTCAAGGTTTCTTTCATCATAATAGATGGAATTATAAATGAGTCTGTGCATGTGTACAAATGTATGCATGAGTGTTTATTCGAAAGGTGTATATGACTTCTGATCAAGATGGCAGCATAGGTAAACACAGCTTGCCTCCTCCTACAACCATGACAAAATTACAACTAAAATATAGAGAAACCATCACTTGGAACCATCAGTAACCAAGTCGAATGGAAGTCTGACCTCTACAGAATTAAGGAAACCCCATTCATCCAGACTGGTAGGAGGGGTGAAGACATGGAAGGGGCTGGTCCCACATTCACACATGCTGGGTAAAAATTCTGGAGTGATTTCTCAGGTGCGAGGTGTCCCAGCCCCACAGGAGGCCCCCCAGCCCAGGGTTCCAGTGCCAGGAAGACAAGTCCCCATAACTTCTGGCTACAAAAACCAGCAGGGATTTAATTGGTGGAAGACGTTTCTGTAGTCCCGAGCAGTTCCCTTTAAAGAACCCACACATGAACTTACTCAGATTCACTCCCTCTGAGCTCCAGCACCAGGGTAGCAACTTGAGGGGCACCAATGGCATACAGGGAGGAACTGAAGTGTCTGGCATTAAGGCATGAACTGGGGCACAGTTTTCTCTCAGACAGAAAGGCAGGCAGAGGCCATTGTCCCTTTCTGAGCCTTCCCACCAACAGAGCCACAGAGCTGGCAGGGTTGTGCCATATCTGAGACTCCATCAACCTGGCTAACACCGTTTACCCAGCCATGGAGATCCCCTGAGACTCTGTCCCTTCCAACTTATGGGCCCAACCAAACTGTTAACCATGACTTTTCCATATAAATGGGTGGTCTTGGTCCATGCTTCACAACCTCCTAAATCCTATCAAACAAGCAACAGCTGGCTTCAGTGAGCCCCCAGTCCCCATACCACTTGCTAAGTGGCCACAGGCCCTGCACTAGCAACAGCCAGCCTACATTCACAGTTTGGCTTCGCCTGGGAATCTCCAAGCTCAGCACAAGTAGCAGACATCTCAGGCTGCTTTATAGCTCATGCAGGGTGGGACCTAGGCAGAACACAGGTGGGGACTGATGGCCTGCACCACCTGGGAAATCCCAGAGTCTGCACACCTTGTGGACACCTACAGACCATGTCAGAGCATCACCACCCTACCCCTGCGCCTCTGATCCTCCACAGATGGTGGTTAGTGGTCACAGCCAGTTTTTGCAGCTGACTGGCCTGGGTAAATCCCTCCCATTGACCTGCCATCAATCAAGGCTTGACTACAAGAGGAGGGTATACTCAGCCCACACAGACTGCATGCCTCTAGATCCCGCTTTGGTGATAGGAGAGGCTGTGCCACTGGACCTTACAGGACACCGACTACATTAGGCCCTGCTACCAAGACAGGGAGTCATAG
>PVJD01015413.1:0-25017 GCA_004026545.1 Mormoops blainvillei | reverse complement strand
ATACCATATGATCTCACCTATAAGTGGAACCTAATCAGCAAAATAAACAAGCAAGCAAAATAGAACCAGCAACATTGAAAAAAAATCAAACTGACAGTTACCAGAGGGCAGGAGGGAGGGGGATAACATGGTAAAGGGAGGGAAGGGTCATCGAGGAACATGCATAAAGGACCCAGGGACAAAGCAAAATCACAGAAGGATTGGTGGTGGGAGATGGGTGTTGGTGGGGTTGAGGAAAGTGGTGGTGGGAAAATGTTGACAAAAAATATAGACAAGGGAGGCTAAGAATAGTATAGGAAATTAAGATGCCAAAGAACTTACATGTACAGTCCATGGACATGAAATAAGAGGTATGGGGATGATGGGATGGGGTGCAGTGAGGAGGGGATAAAGGGGGGAATAAATGGGACAACTGTAATAGCAAACTCAATAAAATATACCAAAAAATAGTTTGATATAACGCAGAAAACATAGACAACTCTTCTCCAAATGTAAGTTTAGGGCAAAATTTAAATTGTTTATATATTTTATTTATTCACTCATTCATTCATTCATTTTTTACAATACATAGAGATAAGTTTATTGGAATTGGCCTGGTTTCAGAATGTGTTTACAGTTGTTAAGTCACTTTACAAATAAACAATATAACAGTTTTGAAAGTTCAGAGATTCACTAAGCTTTGTTTCTATTAAAACCTAATCTGAACAAAATGCACCAAATGGAGCTCCTCATGAGGTTGAAATGTGACTTCATTTCTTTTTTTATGTTAGCTGTAAATTTTTAATTGCCTTTTTTTACTTTATTTTTACTGTTTCAACTCCCCACTTGTTCCCCCCTCCCCGTCAACCCTCTTCCCTCTGGCCATCACCACACTGTTGTCTGTGTCTATGGGTTTTGCATATCTGTTCTTTGGCTAATCCTTTCACCCTCTTTTTTTCAAGTCCCCCCGACACCGACAGTTGTCAGTCTGTACCACATATCCACATCTCTGATTCTACAAGTATTTTGTTTGTCAGCTTATTTCATTTTAATTTGGAATACCTCTGTCAGTTATATATCTTCACTATCCCGTGTCTAGTTTAAATTTTTCTTCTCATTTCCTTTTAATATTTAATTTTACTTACTTGTGTTACATTATTTCTTGCTTCACACATCCTCATTGCTACATGCAAAGATGCCAGGAAAATGACCAATTAGCTATAACTAGTGTCATAATGCTTAGTAACCTTATAGTTCCTCAGTGTGGAAAGTAGCTTCACTAAGGTAAGTATAGTCTCCTTGTCTTTCTTGTGTATTTAATTGCCTGTTTATCTGGTATAGAGGTTCAGATTATTGGCTTTGTTCTCCCTATCATTGATATGTGGTTCAATCTAACACTATTTCTGAACACCCTTATTGTTTTCGACACATTAAAATTTTGGAAACACCACTCCTCCCATGTTTGTTGGTTTCTTTGTTTTTGGTTTGGTGAGGAAAAAACTTGTTGCTTCATAAAGCAGAATAATATGTTATCTACATAAAATGATATATCTTTTCTAGTTCCCAATTTTATCGAAAATTTAGACAAATTAAAAGTAGGTTAAAACATTATTTATGAAGAATTGATCAGAATGATTGGCATCTTTAGGATTGCCAATGGTTTCTCTGAGCTTCAGATCATACTGAGGTGGGCCTTGTCTTAGTGAAATCCTGAATAAGATCTCTGAAAATTTGTATCTTTTACAGTGATATTTCTAAACTACTAAGCACATATTTCTCCTCCCTATAGCAGATTTTGGAAATATAGAATAAATATATGGAGGAAAATGGCAGGAATCAGGATGGCTACTCATCAAACACTTCTATATAATTGGCTCTGAGTTGTGATAACAGCATAGAATTTGATTTGTGTTCGTGTCTAGAGTGAGGTGTTTTCCCTTAGGCAGAACCTAAGAGTGATTAGTCATTTAACACATGAAGAAGATTATTGTATAGTTAGGCTTTGGTCCTTGACAAGTATTGCATTTGTTTGGAGATAGCTAGATGGAGAGAATTAATAGGACACACTTAAGTCCTTTTCATTAATCAGACTATAGAATGTTATTAGATATGGGAAGAAATTTAGGGAATATTTATATCTCTTCTTTTTTCCCTTTGTTTCCTTTTTTTATTGTTGTACAATTACAGTTGTACCCACTTTTCCCCCATTACTCTTCCCCACCTTACCCACCCCCACCACCCCCTCCATTGTCTTTGTCCCTGGGTCCTTTATACATGTCCCTTGATGACCCTTTCCCTTCTTTGCCCCATTATCTCCCTCACTCCTCCCCTCCAGTTACTGTCAGTTTGTTCTTTATTTCCATGTCTCTGGTTATATTTTGCTCCTTTGTTTGGTTTGTTTATTAGGTTCGACTTATAGGTGAGACCATATGGCATTTGTCTTTCACCACCTGGTGTACTTGAGTGGATCAAAAAACTGTGGTATATTCACACAATGGAATACTACTCAACAGAAAGGAAGAAGGAACTCCTACCTTTTGCAACAACATGGAAGGAACTGGAGAACATTATATCTCTTCATTTTGAAGATGAGGGAACCAGGGCCCTGAGACAGAAAATTATTTGCATATGACATACAGTTATTTGGTAATACAGGTAAAACTGAGCCCTATTTATTTATTTATTTTATTTTTTTAATGTATTGATTTGAGAGAGAGGAAAGGGTAGAGGAATGGAGGGAAGGGGAGAGAGAGAGAGAGAGAGAGAGAGAGAGAGAGAGAGAGAGGGAAATATCAATTTGTTTTTCCACTTATTTATGTATTCATTGGTTGCTTCTTTTACGTGCCCTGACAGGAGATGGAACCTGCAACCTTGGTGTACAGGGACCATGCCTTAACAACTGAACAACCAGGCCTAGGTGAGCCCGATTTAATAGCTTTTCTTTTGAACCATTTTATTTCCCTTTTTTTGCCAATAGATTTTATTTTGAGAAGCTGACATGACAAATGACGCAACTTTTTGACTATGTGCCGCATCTGACTATTGATTACAGGATGTGGGTGAAATTACCCCGTTCTGCACAGATACTTTCCATATCTCTTTGTGTTGTCCTGGTCTTTCAGTAACTTCTTTGTCACAGTCTAAAAAGTATTAAATAGTGTAATTCTTATAAGCATTCTAAACCAAGATGCAGTTGGTAAGTTCACCTTTGCTGGAATGCAAATCAGTGCAAAATGACTCACTTAATTTACGTTTCTGTCAAGAGTGTGTTTTTCCTGATTACCAGCCCAGGTCAATGTGAGGAGACTATTGAGATTCTGAGACATCTCTGTTTGTGTTGAAGAGACCATTGGTATTTGGGTAAATACCTTCTTCTACCAACAATCTTAGTACATCACCTGAGAAGAGAAGGCCCAATATTATGGTTTATGGATTTCGAACACAATTATTTCTTACTGTTTTATTTGAGAGGATGGGCTCTTGGAACACTTTGCTTTGTTTCTATTTTGTATTTAAAATACATATCTTTTTATTTCTTTTTCCTGCATTATGGCACTGGCTAAGACTTCCGGTATAATGCTGAGTTGGAGAGAGCAGACATTACATACTTTTCAATATTTGAAGAAAGGCAGTTAGTCTTTCACCATTAAGTGTGATGTAAGATGTTTTATTACAGATGAACTTTATTAAGGTGAACTTCTCCCCTGTTTCTAATATGCTGAGAATGTTTACAATAAATATGTGCTGAATTTTGTCAAATATTTTTTTCTCTTCTCTTTTAGGCAATTGCGTGTATTTCTTCTTTACCCTAATGACATGGTGAATTACATTAATTGATTTCTGAGTGTCAAATGAGCCTTGCATTCCTAGGAAAGCCCTCCATTGATCGTGATTTATTATTGACCTTATATTCTATTGGATTACATATGCTAAAATATTGTTAAGAGTTTTGCATTAATGTTTATGAGGGAATACTGATCTGTAGTTGTGATATATTTTCTTGTAATGAATTTGATTGTTAATGCTGGCTTCATAGAAGGAGTTTGGAAGCATAGTTTCCTCTTCTATTTTTGGGAAGAGTGTTTTTTAGAATTGATATTTTTTTAAATGTGTGATAGAACTCCACACTGAAAACATGTGGAATTTGAGGCATGTGTGTTAGTTTTAAACAAAAAATGGAATTTTCTATAGGTATAGTACAATATATGTTATTTGTTTCTTCATGAATGACCTTTGTACCTTTTAAAGACTATGTCAGTTCCACCTTATTTAACTGCATTTGTATGATTTTATAATATTTTCATAATAGTTTTGAAATAATACTCATTTATTATGTTTATATTTAGAATGTGTAGTGTTATCCCCTTTCTCATTGTTCATATTGATAATTTATAATATTACTTTTAACTAATTAACCTAGCAAGAGTTTTATGAATTTTATTGAACTTCTAAAATAACCAATTATTGGTTTTATTGATTTTATCTATTCGTTTTGATTTTTATTTCATGTTTTGTTCTTGTCCTTGCTGTATCATTTTAGGTTTAGTTTGCTTTTTTATTTTAGTTTTTTTATGTCTCATTTGGAAAACTTTCTTTTATAATAATATAGGTACAGATTTTGCCTACTATCCAAAAGTAGAGTGCTCCTATGAAATATTTTGTAAGCCAAAATGGTGTAAAACAAAGAAACAATTATTATTTATTTGTATGGAAAAATTTTTGAGCACTTTCAAAGCCCTAAGTAACCTACCAAATGATACCAATAACGCACAAAACCTACAATAGCACTAACACATAGTAAAATTAGAAATGCAGAAAATAAATCAAGATAAAGCCATGAAGCTCAAAGACACAGTTCAAAGCTATGGCTGCCTGATGCTGAGCATAGTCCTGTGGAAGGAGTTTGACAGTGCCACTGTTGCTGCTTCAGGAACATAATACCTGTATAACAGTTCGCTGATAAACAAATGTTGAATGCTGATTTCACTTTTTACCTTTTTGTGTAAAAGCGAAAACCCTCTTTGGATTTATTTCAGGTATCAAAAACAGGGACTAATGTAAGTCTTTCCTGAAGTGAAGGGATGTTACACAGACTTTTGAAAAGTGGGGAATACCCATATATAGTAATGTTATAATTTTTCCTCTGAACGTTGCTTTAGCAGCATTACACAACATTTGATATGCTATGTCTTCATTATCATCGCATTGAAAATTTATTCTCATCCTCTCTTTGATTACTTCTTTGGTCATGGATTATTTAGAAATGTTATTTAGAAGTGTCTCCTTGGTCTCTAAATATTTAGGACTTTTCTGGATATTTGGCTATAGATTTCTAATGTAAATTTGTTGTGGTCAGATAACAGCCTTTGAGTTATTTATTAATTTTAAGTGTAATATAATTCTTACATTGTTCTTTTGTATACATGTGCTTTTCACTGGCTACTTTTAATATTTTTTAGCCCATTTTTTAAACATATTAATTTGGATGTGACTTGATATGCTTTTGTTCAAATTTCTTTTGCTTGGATTATTTGAACTTGTTTCATCTGTGTGTTAATAACTGTCACTAAATTTAATAAATATGTTGTTTATTTATTCAAATTTAATTTTTTACTTATTTTTAAAATGTTTCTATTCCTTTTTCAGTAACTTCAATGACATATAGATCAGGCCACTTGAAATTTTTCTGTAGGTCATTGATGCTCTGATCATTTTTTTCATCTATTTTTCAGATTGTTTTATTTTTTATCATTTCTTTTGCTTTACCTTCAAGTTCACTTGTCTTTCATTCTGAAATGTCTAATACTATTTTAATAATTTTTCTTTCAGACTTTGTATTTTTTACATCTATAAATTCAATTGAAGTTTTTATATTTCTATGACTTTACTTTTTTTGTGTCCCTCTGCATTCACACAGAAATATAATTATAATTATTAGCTTAATGTCCCTATTTACTAATTTTATCATCTTTCTCATCTCTGTGTCAATTTTACTTGATTGGTTGTTTTTTTCTTCATTATATGTCACATTTTCCTACTTCTTTGAATAACTTATAATATTGCATGCCATACATTGTGACTCTTAGCTTGCTGCATGCTGAATATTATTACATTTCTTTAAATGTCATTGAAATTTTTTCTAAAAAAACTTACCTTCACACAGTTTGATTATTTTGAGAACTGAAGAAACTAAGGCCTCTGTCTTGATGATATTGATTCTTTTTCCTTTGTTTCTTAGATTTTTATTTCTTATTGTCTTCACAACTGCATGTGATATATATGCTTTCCTTTGTGTATGTCCCATATTTTTTCATATCATTCATGGGACCTCTTGATGTTGTACTGATTATGAGATCCAGAATCTCAAATTGAACAGCTTCACTTAAAATAGAATGTTATTTTCACCTAGTGTATTTATATCTTACCAATAATAGCTACAAAAATGAAGTGAAACTTCATTTTTGAAGTGGCCTGGTCTAATAACAACAAGCAGGTTAGGAACAGTACTGACTAAATAACACAACAGGAAAAAATTAGTTTTCCAAATGTACTACATCAGATAAAGATTAATATCCTTATCCATTACTGGAAGATAATTAAGTTATCTTTCTGGAAAACAATTTTTCAATAAGTATCAAGAACCTTAAAATATTCATATTTTTGTCCTAGTAATTACATTTCTGGAAATTCATCTTAAATAAATAACCAGAGAGGTATACAAAAGTTTATATAAAAGTATGTTTAGTACACTATAACAGATAACAAAGAAAAATTGTTAGCAATTGCATGGCCTAAGTTTAGGACAATGTTTAAATATGATATGGAATATCTATATAATAGAATGTATCATTAAAAACATATCCAATTTAAATTATAATTAAATGGGAGTATAGGGGGCATATCTCAACATAATAAAGGCCATATATCAGAAACATACAGCCAACATCATACTCAATGGGCAAAAACAAAACTTTCCCGCTAAGATCAAGAACAAAGCAAGGGTGTCCACTTTTACTATTTCTATACAATATAGTATGCGAAATTCTAGCCACAGTGATCAGACAAGAAAAAGAAATAAAAGGTTTACAAACTGGAAAAGAGGAGGTAAAACTGTCATTGTTTATAGATGACATGATAGTGTACATAGAAAACCATATAGACTTCACAAAAAAACTACTCAACATAATGAGTGAATTTGGAAAAACAGTGGGATACAAAGTCAATATTCAGAAATTAAAGGCATTTTTGTACACCAACAACAAAATATCAGAAACACAAATCAGGAAAAATAACCGATTTGCTATAGCAACAAGAAAAATAAATTACTTAGGAAGAAATCTAACTAAGAAGGTCAAAGGGTTAATCTCAAAAAACTAAGAATACTGAAGAAATAAATGAAGGAAGACACAAATAAATAGAAGCACATACCATGATCATGAGCTGGAAGAATTAGAATTAACATCCTTAAAATGTCCATACTACCCAAAGCAGTTTATAGATTCAAAACAATCCCTGTTAAAATACCAATGACACATTTCACAGATATAGAACAAACATTTCAAAAATTTTTGTGGAACCATAAATGACCCAAAATAGCCTCAGGAATTTTAAGAAAGAAGAACAAAGTAGGAGGGATCACAATACCTAATATCAAACTATACTACAAGGCCACTGTAATCAAAACAGTCTGGTACTGGCATGAGAACAGAGACATAGATCAATGGAAAAGAAAAGAGAGCCCAGAAATAAACCCATGTCTCTATGGTCAACTGATATTTGACAAAGGTGGCAAGAGCATAAAATGGAGTAAAAATAGCCTCTTCAACAAGGGGTGTTGGGAGATCTGGACAGCTACATGTACAAAAATGAAACTCAACTACCAACTTACACCATACACAAAAATAAACTCAAGGTGGATAAAAGACTTAAATTTAAGTTTGCAACACCATAAAAGTCCTAGAGGAGAGCGTAGGCAGGAAAATTTCAGATATTCCCTGCTGCAATGTTTTCACTGATATGTCTCCTGGAGCAACAGACATAAAGGAAAGAAGAAACAAATGGGACTTCATCAAAATAAGAAGCTTCTGCACGGCTAAAGAAAACATCAGCAAAATGAAAAGGGAACCAACTGTATGGGAAAATATATTTGCCAATGACATCTCGGACAAGGGTTTGATCTCCAAAATATATAAAGAAATGATACAGTTCCACCCCAGGAAGACAAACAATGCAATTGAAAAATGGGCAAAGGCCCTGAACAGACACTTCTCCAAGGAGGACATACACAGGGACCAGAGACACATGAAAGGATGCTCAGCATCACTAGCCATCAGAGAGATGCAAATTAAAACCATAATGAGATACCACTTCACACCAGCCAGAATGGCCATCATAAACAGATCAACAAACAAGTGCCGGTGAGGATGTGGAGAAAAGGGAACCCTAGCACACTGTTGGTGGGAATGCAGACTTGTGCAGCCATTGTGGAAAACAGTTTGGAATTACCTCAAACAACTAAAAATGGAATTGCCTTTTGACCCAGCAATTCCACTGCTGGGATTATACTCTAAGAAACCTGAAACACCAATTCAAAAGAGCCCATGCATCTGTATGTTCACAGCAGCATTATTTACAATAGCTGAATGCTGGAAACAGCCTAGGTGTGCATTAGTAAGTGAGTGAATCAAAATACTGTGGTACATTTACAGAATGGAATACTATGCAGCAGAAAGAAAGAAGGAACTCCTACCTTTTGTGACAGCATGGATAGGACTGGGGATTATTACGCTAAATGAAATAAGCCAGGCAACAAAATACAAAAACCATGTGATCTCACGTATAATGGAACCTAAAGAACAAAACGAACAAATGAATAAAATAGAACCAGAGTCATAGAATCAAGGAACAAACTTACAGGGACCAGAGCAGAGGAGGGAGGTGGATAAGGCAGGAAAGAAGGGGAAGGTCTAGTTAAAGAATGAGTATAATTAACCCATGGCCATGCACAGCAGGGTGGGAATTGACTGTTGGAGCAGGAGGTTGCTTGAGGCAGAGGAGAGCAATGGGGAGAAATTGGGACAACTGTAATAGAATAAAAAAAAAAGATATAACAAAAACATTTTTTAAGTGAAGTCATAGAGTAGGGCCCTATTCCAATCTGGTGTCTTTTTAAGAAAAAGAAGAGAAAGCCAGGGTTAGGGTTAGGGTTAAGAGGCAAATATACAAAAAAAAAAAAAAGCCATATGAAGGCACAATAAGTGAGTGGCCATTTAAGATTTAGTAGAAGCAAATATCCTCCTGAGCATGAAAAGTCCAGCTCTCCTGGTAAACAATAATATATTTCAGGGCATATCCTAATAGACGACTGACTGAACTTTTCCTGCCTATATGTTAAGCAATTGAGGAAGCCATTGACTCAGTAATGTTATGGACCTAGTTGGATATTACTGGAGAAAGTGGGCACCCTTCTTTTGCTCCCAATTTAACTTGGGAAAGCTTTCTATCTTTCACCATTGTGTATAAGGTTGGTTGTAGGTTTTCATACTTGTTCTTTTCCAGTTGGAGGAAATTCTCACCTATTCCTAGTTGGAAAAGAGGTTTTATCATGAAAAAGAGGCTTTTGCCAAAGGTTTTTTTTGAAGAATCAATTTAATATTGTGCTCTTATTCTTACATCATTCTATTAATGTGGGATCTTACATTTTTGATTTTCATATGCCAAATCACCCTTGCACCCGGAATATATCACACTTGGTTGTGTTGTACATTCCTATTAATAAGTTGCTGGATTTAGTTTGCTAGCATGGTTTTGAGGAACTTTTTAGATATTCATAAGGGATATTGGTTGTAGTTTTCTTTTGTGATACCTTGATATCAGGGTAATGCTGGCCTCATAGATTGAATTAAGAAGGGTTCCATCCTATTCCACTTATTTGGAATTGTTTGAAAATTGTTATTGTTAATCCTTTTTTAAATGTTTGGTAGAATTTATCAGTGACTCCATCTGATCCTTGGTTTTGCTTTGTTGGAAGAATTTTCATTACTGATTTTATTTCTATACTAGTTATAGGTCTATTCAAACTTTCTATTAAGTCTGTTTTGATTGTAAGTTTCTAGGAATTTTTCCAATTCATCTTGGAATTATGAGTATAATTTATGTAATATTGTGAGTATAGCTTTCCAAAGTATTATAATGCTTTTTATTTCTGTAAGGTCAATAATAATGTCTTAGTTTCTATTTATTTTTTAGTTATTTTATTCTCTTTTTACTTAATTAATTTAGTTAAGAATTGCAATCTTGTTGACCTTTCAAATAACCATTATTAGGTTTAATTGTTTTTCTCTATTTTTCTATTCTTTATTTTGTTTCCACTATATATTTATTATTTTCTTCCATCTGCAAGCATTGAGTTTTGGTTGCTCTTCTTTTTCTAGTTTCTCAGCATAAAGTTATAAAATTTATTTGACATTTTTATTGTGGGCATTTATAACCATATATTTCCCTTGGTGTAAGACTTTCACCACATCTTAAAGAAGTTGTTTTTTCATATTTATTTTCATTTGTCTCAAAATATTTTCTAATTTCTTTTGTTATTCTTTCATTCATTGGTTGTTTGTGATCATGTCATATAATTTTCATATATTTGTGAATTTTCGAGTTTCTGTTATTGATGCCTAGTTTAATTCCATTGTGGTTATGGTATGATTTGAAACTTTAAAATTTCTTGAGACTTGTTTTGTGGCCTAATATTGTTACTGGAAAAAAATAGTGGGATTTAGCTACCTGACATCACCCATATAGGCAAATTCCAGAAGCAAAGATTTGGTGAGAAAAGAAAAGGTGTCTTTTATTTAAAACCTACACAATCAAGGGGAATAACAGTCTCCTGCCTCAAAGTCCATCTTCTCCCCAAAACCCAGAGGAAATCCCAGGCACCCTGTGCTGGACCAGTCCAAGGCTATGCCCAGAGTTCCTTCTCCCATTCAAAATATAATCCTTTGAGAATTACACACAGCTGCTAAGTTGTGCTCCAAGCAGGTCAGCTTCTCTCCCTACCATTGTCAGTCCTCAGGCTCCCTCCCTCCTTTTCAGAATCGCTATTTTGCCACATCGCTACCAGGGTCGCCTTGTCTGCAAAGCACCGGCCCACATATCTGCGTGGTGGGTCCAAGAGAGATAGTGCAAGTATCTCTCCCTTCCCTAGATTTATATAAACTACCTCTGTGGGCCAGGCCAGGTACTCCAACATCCACTAGCTTCTGAAGGGTTTGCCCCCCCGCCCCAAATAATCCCATCTCTTCTCGGGCTAGACTGATAGGTCTTCTACTGGACTCAAAGGGAGTAGAATTGCTTTCCCGTTAGCCAATCACTTTTGCTAGCTTTGCGCATGCTCAGCTCAATGGCTTCCTCCTGCTCTGTCATTCCTGGCTGTGGGAGGGATCTGTCATCACAGGAGCAGTGAGCCTGGTTACCCAGACAATGTAATGCTTCCCCTGTGGCCCTTCACCTCTGCTCCCTCTCACCCTTCGGGCACCAGCTAGGCTACCCGTGCTGACCAGGTTCCCAGTATCAATATATGGAATATCCTAGAGAATATTCCACATGTCCTTGAGAAAAAATGCAAATTCTGTTATTTTGGGTGGGGTGTATACTATACAGGTTTGTTAGCACTAGTTGCAATATGAGATTGTTTGAGACTTATAATTTCCTTAGTCATCTTCTGTCCAATTATTTTTCTCACTATTGAAAATGGGATATTGAAGTCTCACATTATTAGAACTTCTTCTCCTTTCATTTCTGTCAATATATTTTGGGGTTTTGCTGTTGATGCATATATGTTTATAACTGTTACATCTCAATGGACTGAATATTTTATCAACATATAATGCCCTTGACTCTTGCAACAACTTTTTACATAAATTCTAATTTGTAAGTACTAGTATGGCTTCTCTAGCTTCCTTTTGGTTATTGTTTGCATGGAATATAGTCTTCATACTTTCACTTCCAAACTGTGTCTTTGAACATATAGTGAGTGACTTGTCACAGTATATAGTTAATCATTCTTTATTACCCAGTTTTCCATACCTTCCTACTAAATGAAGAGTTTTGTTCATTCATATTTAAAGGAATTACTGATAAGAGACTCATTTCTTCCAGTTTGCTATTTGTGTTCTATATCATGTCTTTTTTGTTCTACACTTCTTCCATTACAACCCTTTTGTGTTTTCTTTGTTGTTGTTACTGTAGCATACTGGTTTTACTCTCTTCTAATTTTTTTCTGCATTTTTTATCTACTTCTTTCATAGTTACTGTGGGGACTACAATTAGAATCTTACAATTATAATAATCTAGTTTGCATTAATACCAACTTACCTTTAGTAGTATTCAAATCTCTACTGCCATACAGTTCTATTTTCTCCATCTATGTTGTTATTGTCATTAATCACATGTTTACACATTGTGTGTCCACCTGCATATTTATAATTATTGGTTTATGCATGCATTTTAAATCACATAGGATAAAGGAGGACTTAAAATTAAAATAAAATAATTCCAACTTTTATATTTACCTGTTTTATTACTTTTTTTTCAATGTTCTTTATACATCATATAGCTTCACATTAGTTTCCTGTCCTTCCCTTTCAACCTGAATCCTTTTAGTATTTGGTATAGTGCCAGTCTTGTAGCAATGAACTTTTACAGTTTTCTTTTTAATCTGAGAATGACTTAAGGGTAATTTTTCTGAATGTAGCTTTATTGGTTGGTAGTAATTATTTCCCAGCACTGTAAATATACAGGGCCCAGCACAAGTAATGCCCCTTTTTATTACAAAATATTTTACTATAAAATCATAAGCATATAATTCTGTAACATAACAATATCACACTCAAGCCCACCATATTACATTTTAGGTTAAATGCTCAAATTAAAATGACAAATTATTACACCCATAATATTACCCTTCCAATCAGACTCAAGCAGACCTTACTTCTGTCGAACCCTGTGTTATTCTACTGCCTCTGGCCTCAAGGGTTGATGAGAAATCAGCTGTTAACCTCCTTACGGATCCTTTCTACATGAAGTGTTTTGCTTTCTTTTTTAATTTGTTTCCAGGCTTCTCTTTTGCTCTTGATTCAATAATTGGATTAGAGTGTGTGTGTATGTGGATCTGTTTTGAGAGTTTTTGCAGTTTCATGCAGTCCTTTGATGTGTAAATCTGTGTATTTTACCAAATTTGTAGGTCTATTTTATTAAATTTATCAAACTTAAAAAATTGGCCATTATTTCTTTTTTTAAATAGGTCATTTTATTGTATTTTTTCTATTACTATTTATCTTCCCTGTACCCTCTTCCACCTCTACCCCTTCTCCCCTATAATCGTCACACTGTCCATGTCCATGAGTTGTTTTTCTTTGTTCAGTTCCTCCAGCAACCACCCCTAGAGTTGTCAACCTGCTCTCTATCTATGAGTCTGTCTCCATTTTGTTTGTTAGTTCCATTTATTCATTATGCAGTGATATTTACAATTGCCAAGATGTGGAAGCAGTCTAAGTGCCCATAAGTAG
Source organism: Mormoops blainvillei (assembly GCA_004026545.1). Classification (NCBI taxonomy): domain Eukaryota; kingdom Metazoa; phylum Chordata; class Mammalia; order Chiroptera; family Mormoopidae; genus Mormoops; species Mormoops blainvillei. The sequence continues at coordinate 11,473 of PVJD01015413.1, read as the reverse complement.
ATGAGTGGATAGAAAAGCTGTGGTATATTTACACAATGGAATACTATGTAGCAGTAAAAAAGAAGAAAATTTTACCCTGTTGCACAACATAAATGGATCTAGAGAACATTATACAAAGTGATGTAAAGCAGAGAAAGACAAATACCATATGATTTCACTCATATGTGGAATCTATTGTCCATTATTTCTTTAAAAAAATCTTTCTACCTCTTGCTTTTTCACTTGTCCTCTTCAGACTCCCATAACTTGAACATTTGTGAGCTTGATGGTGTCCCACAGGTCTCGCAGAATGGTACATATGTTACAACTAATGAATCTACATGGAAACATGATAGTCACTCAAAGTTCATAATTTACCTTAGGGCTCACCCTTGGTGTTGTACATTCTATGGGTTTAGACAAATGTATTATGTGATGTATCCACAATTACAGTATTATGCAGGGTAGTTTCACTGACCTAAGAATCTTTTGCAGTTTACCTGTTCATCTCTTTCATCCTCCTAACACATGGCAGCAATAAATCTGTTTACTATTTCTAGTGTTTTGTCTTTTCCAGAAATTGTCATATAGTTGAAATAATATAGTATTTAGACTTATCAGATATGACCCTTGCACTTAGTATTAGGCAATAAAATTTTCTTAGTATTAGGTCTATTGACTCATTTCTTATTTAGCACTAAGTAATATACCATTTCTGAATGCACGGCAGTATATTTTTAGTATTTTTTAGATTGTTGAATTTATTCATAAGAATTGCATAGGTAACTCATCAAATCTTTTTACTATTGACTTCCATTTTTTAAAACATTTTTATTGTATTTTTATTACCATTTACCTTCCTTATACCTCCCTCCCCATCAATCATCACACTGATTTTGACTGTGATTGCAATGGATAGATCAAATTAAGAACTGATATCTTGGTCATATTGAATCTTCCATTCCATCAAAATCGAGTATCTCTTCATTTATTTGGTCATTTGATTTTGTTTATCCACACTTTTGGTTAGACTCATATAGATATATATGTTTTTGTTAGAGTTATATCTAACTTTTTCCTTTTGGGGGATGTTAATATAAACAGTATTGTGTTTAATTCCACTTGTTCATTGCTGGTATATAGAAAAAATACTTTTGTATATTAATCTTACATCCTACAACTTTGCTATAATCACTTGTTAATTTCAGGAGTTTTTTTATTCTTTTGAATTGTCTACAAATATGATTTATAAATATTATTTTTTCACATTTTCATCTTTTTCTCTGCCATTTGATCTGAATAATTCCCAAGTACGAATTACCAGGTAATGAATTTTGTTTACACTTTTCTGAGTGTTGAGCTAGTCCCACTTACTATTATTTTACTTTAAATGATCGTATATTTGTTTTATTGAGTTTCCAACTACTTATTATTTATATACATTCCATAGCTGTATACTTTTATTTCATAACTTAATTTTATTGTTTTTAGATTGTATTTCCTCCTTTATTTCTTAGATCTGGCGTCTGAAAATCTACTCTGAAAAAGACCAGATAGTAAATATGTTAGGATTTTCAAGCTATGTGTTCTCTCTGCAAGTATTCAATTCTATCTTTGTAATGTAAAAGCAATAATATGTAACATATAAAGTGTGGCTATGTGTAAATGAACCTGAAATTTGAAAATCTCATAACTCTCTTGTGTCACAAAATATTATTATTTTGCCCTTTTAACTATTTGAAAATATATAAATCATTTTTAGTTTTCTGGATACCTAAAAACATTAGTTATAGTTTACCTAATTTACATGCCATTAAATACATGATTTGGTGTAATTTGAATTTGCTCTATTATTTGTACTTTGTCCTGTGTAAAATCATTTATTTTTCAACTTTTGAGTAGCTATATTTCCTTTTTGTGTTATTTGTTCTTCCATACTTTGAAACTTTATTAAGAAGGCCCATTTTGAATGCGATTTTTTTTCTTTCTCTTACAGAGGGACATCTTCTATTAGTGACCTGGGGCCCATGAATCCATGGTGATATACAAGATGTAACAATTCCAAAAGATGTCAAACCTTCATGTTCTTTTTCATATTGTTTCAGTCTCATTTTTCTTCAGGGCCTTTTGTGATTCATTTTAACCCAAGCTGCAATGGAGTAACAGTCTTCAAATGCAAGCTATCTGAATATATCTTACATTATTTTACACTAGATCCTTCATTTTCTTTGCTAAGCCTTCTTGATGCTCAAGTTTATATCAACACACATTCCATCAAAGTGTTAGAATTAAGATCTGAGGAATGAAACTTTTCCCAATAGGAGATAGGAGCTGACATATAAAACCTTCTTTCTCCCCAAGATGGACTTCCCTAAGAAACAATTATTTGGACTCCTGCAAGAATGTAGAATTGAGAAACAATACCAAGTGATGGCATGCTGAGTTTGACTTTTCCCTTTTTATTGCTCCAGTCTTTTTCTTTTACTTCTGCTTCCAAAATTGCACTCCTAATTAAAAAAAAAAAAAAGCACTCTGTCTTATGCTCTATTTTCTGGTAAATTCAGGGTAAGACAGCCACTAAGCTTGCAGTTTGGCTATTTGGGGTCCTTTTTTTCTGTGGGTTTTTCTGCTTCTACCTACAATTCCAAAGACAATGCTAACACCATCTCTGGTCCCTGAGGTGGACCATTATTTTACTTAATGAACCTTTCTGTAGTCCTACCACCAGTATTTATTCCTCCACAGTAATTGATTTCTAGGTCACTTCTACAGTCATCCAGTCCTTAAGCTCAGTATGGCATAATGTTAGCATTAGCTTAAAACTCTTTATTCCTTTTCAAATTCTGATCCAGAGAAATGGTTATATTGTTTTTAAACATCATTATGTTTAACAAATCATCTTTCATTGCTGTATTTGCAGATAAGGGAGGGAATAAAAATTAACATGGAAATTACTTCAAATTTCTAAATGGAGACATGTGTGTGGAAAATATTGACAAAGAATAATTTGATCATGATGAGTAAGGTAAGATTATAATAAATGTGTCATTTTGAATAATTTTTAAGTTGCGAAGTCTCTGAACACAATCAGCATCTACAATTTTAGCTGAATGTCTATAGATAACCTGCCTATCTCTTTCTGAAATCTGTACTATTCCTTCATTAGGGTCTTATTTTTTTATTTGAAAAAGCTTTGCTAAAGTAAACACTTCCCATTCATAATTTATATCCATGAATGGTTGTCCTGAGTGATGATACAGTGTAGTTGACTAAATGATGATTCCTAAAGGTGTCCATATCTTAATCCTTACCACCTGTGAATAAGTTAGCTTTCATGGCAAAAGGAACTTTATAGATTTAAGTATCTTGATATGGGGGGGTTATCATGAATTATCCCAATGGGTTTTATTTAATCACAAGGATCTTTATAAAATGGAGGTAGGAAGATCAAAGTGAGAACATAAAATGTGTCAACAGAAACTAAGAGATTGGAGTAATCTGAAGAACAGACCATGAGCCAAGAAACACCCTCTAGGAGATGCAAAAGGCAAAGAAACAGATTCTCCCTTCTGAGTGCTGAAGACTGTTAGCCTAGTTTGGGGGAGGAATCAGCCCTGTACACACCTTGGTTTTTACCTGTAAGTTTCATTTAAGATATATAACATCCAAAACTATAAGACAATAATAAGTGTATTGTTTTAAGTCACTAATTTTGTGCTAATTTGTTACAGTAGAAATAGGCAATACATATGACTATAGCTATACTCATGCCATATATTTTCTCCACCCAAAGATCTACAAATCTAGAAATTCATTGTTTGTAACTTACCTACAGAATACATCAAAAGTCACCTTACATACCAACAGTTGCACACTTAAAGGACATATTTAATATGATAAATTGCCATCAACAGTAAACCGTATACTTGGAGAGACACCAAAAAGTGATGGATAGTGGAAAAGAGGATAGTGCAAGGTTCTCTTGAAGGCAATTATCCAGTCAAATGTTATGCAGGAATGTAAGTCCAATGTACCAGATCCTAAATTTTTCTTATTCAAAAGAAGTCATTTATTTGATTGTTATGTGAAATTTCCTGATTTTAAATATTATAGCTCAATAAAAATTAAAACATTGCGTAAACCAACACTGTATGGATCAAGCAAAACATCTGTAACAGGCTGTTGTGTTTGCTTATGTTATAGGAAGTCTGCAACCTCTATATTATGTCTTAAGAACTCTGTGTCAGGAAAATATCTCAATACTTAACAGGCCTGCTTGGGGAAAATAATCTATTCTTTCAATCTATTGCTGTCACTGAAACAAAGTGGGGGTTCAGCTGCCCACCACCACCACCAATAGGCAAATTCCAGAGGCGGAGGTTAGTGAGAAAGGAAAGAGGTCCTTATTCAAATGATGCACAACCTGGGAGAATGGTAGACTCTTGTCTCAAAAGCCCATCCCCTCCAGAAACCCAGAGGAAAACCCAGCCACCCTCAGCCAAACCAAAACCAAAGGGATCATTGAGGTTTCCTTCTCCCATTTAAAATAGTATCCTTTGGGAAACACAGGTGACTGCTGAGTGGCCATTCAGGTGGCTTAGCTTGTTCCACGTTGCTACCGGGCTTTAGGCTCCTTCCTCAGAACCTGTGTGTGGGGCCAGTGTCACCATTGGCAACGTGGCTTCCACAACCAGAACGTCCTGTAAACATACTGGCCTGTGCATTCACAAGGCCAGAGAGTTTCCCTTCCTGTCTCTCATTTATATTAGTTTCTCATGTGGGCCAGGCCAGGTGCTTTTCTTAGGGCAAACTTCCACATGCTCCTGGAAGGGCTCGGCCCCATAACCAATCCCTTCCCCCCCGCAGAATGTACTGGAAGGTTTCTTTGATACAGCACTTCCCCCTGCTGCCATCTTGACCTCTATGGCACATTGCCTGTCTTCCCCTGGTCCCACCCCCAATCAGGTGCCAGAAGGAGGTAGGAGGGCTTCCCCTTTAACCAATTGTTTTCCTAGCCTTGCTTGTGCTTAGTGTAATGCTTCCTCCTGTCGCCATCAAGCCGTGGGGTGGGGATATGTCACCAGGAGCAGATAGTGCTGTTCTGAGGTAGAGCATTCACAAGGCAGTAGCTTGGTTACCTGGGAAATGAGGTCTGACCCGCTGCCTCGGGCAGATGGCAATCTCCTCCTGTGGCCCCTCCTTTTCCCTCATGGTCTGGCCAAGCTATCGGTATCATTACCACTTTCAAATCAATTTATTTCACTATATTAAGAATGGGGATGGTGAAGTTCAATGTTTAGCTATAAAAGTAATCTAATCAATTGTATAGTTTTACTGTTTTAACAAGTGACTTGTAAAATCCTCATTTAAACTTTCTTTTTAAACCACATCCATTGTTTGCATAGAGTATGCCATAGAAGACCATATGACTCTGTAACCAAGGAGCTACAGACATTTTGAAAGGCTGTGTACTATTCTGATTAACACAATTCCCCACAGGAAACAATCATGGAAAACTTCAGAATACAAGGAACTGAAGAATATGCTTCCTGGAGAGGGATAGGGGGAGAAAGAAAAGAGCTAATTGGTGATGGCATCACAGCAGGTGTTCTCCCTCAAGGACAATGATGACTCTGCTCATACATTCAGAGAGAGCTTCATATGCTCCTTGGCAACTTTATACAGATTTCTTTTTGTAAATAAGTCAAGTGTCTACACCTGAGACAAACAAATCCATGCTTTAAAGGGTGCTTCACAGACTAAAGTCCCTTTTAGAAAAGCCAGAATAAAAGTTTATCAAGCTGATAATACTTAATTCATAGCTAGTAGACTTAAAAGATCACATGTGGTCTGATATCAGAAAAGATGAAAATGAATCAGAGATATTAAAACAGGAATCTTGGCAGCTAGTGAGTTTCATAAAGAAATAGTAATATCTTTGATGGCTGAATACTAATCACCGCATAGTTGTTCTCTGGCAGGGTCAGAAATTGTAAACTGCCAGCCCAGGGAATCACAGCATGTGGTCTGGCCATCTGGTAACACTTTCTGAGGGTATGGATATGCTCTATATCTTTTCTTCTCCTTTAAGTAAAATCATTTCAGTATCTACGCCTGAAGCATGGAAAGGTCTAGTATTTAAAAGAGGGAGTAGAGGTTTTTTGTTTTGTTTTTTTCATTTTGGTATGGCCTCATTTACTCACAAATTCTTTGTTTTCTCACACATAACTTGAACACATGGAAGGAAATCCTTTGAGTTCACCTGTAACAACTTGCCATGAAAGAAAAAAGGCAAATTCTTGGGGTAAATGTTAGAGTTATGGGGTCCTTTATTTGCAACTCTTATTTCTGGACCAGGAGCTATGGTTGGATTTAGAATATCCTCAAAATATTATAGAAGCATTCTACCAAAGTTTACAGGGTAAGGACATCGATTAGGGGATTGATTCAGTCATTTGGCAAACTGTATGTAAATCCTGTGCTAGTCGGTATGGGAGAAGTAAAAAAAAAGCAGACATGGTTCACAAGTTAGAGTCTTATAGTCTAAGAAGAAATAAGTATAGAAACTATTATTTATAATATTGTAGCTTTTATTGGGAACATTATATACATAATCACATTTAATAATTGAAGTGATACTACAAAGTAAGTATCATGACCCTTTTGCAAATATCGAATTTGACACTCACACTGAATTAGTGATTTACCCAAGCTGATGTAGTTAGTGAATGGCAGAGCTCAATTCAAACCTACATTTATCTGACCACATAACCCAAAGAATAGCTAGTTGTCCAATTCTTTTATTGGAGAATGAGTGATGGGATCTCCTATTTTACCATAGTGATGGTGTCACCCCATAGTAACGATTTTTTAAGGTATACTCTCATAAACTAAAATAAAATTATGTACTTAAAGGGAATGAAATATCTTTAGCTCTTTGTGGAGCAACTTACTAAAACATTCTGAAGACATAGTTCTAAATCTAGAACATAGGGATCTCTCTTTTGATTTTCATATCAGCTGGCAATCTTCCTGATATAAAGAAGCAAATTGAAGATAATGTAGTTGGATGGGCAGGTCAGTTCTTTAATATCATTCTGGCTGCAGATCTAATTGTTCCCGGAATTAAAACAACTGACTTTGCCTTACAAGTAGTCTTAAAGAACAGAAATGCAGTTTTAAAAACAGTTCGAAACCATCCTGTCCTTCTTATCAATACCCAACACTCCCTATTAATCTCAGAATGTTTGCAGGTATTATAAAATATGAGCACATTTCAAACAGAACTGTCCTGCAATTAAGGGGAAAAAAAGGATAAACTTAATTACTCTAGACCTCTGATAATAATAGGCAAATATACCCCAAGCCCTTTCTTGGAGAAAAGTTACATCCTTTCTCTGTGCCTTTGAGATATAAATTTTCTAACTTGTGTTCCCTGGAATGCAAGCTTAAAGTAGATGATTCACTACAAGGGAAAAATTGGAACTATTTGGAAACAAATCGAGCAAATGAAAAACATTAAACATATTCTCCACAAATATTAGTAAAAAAATTTAACCATCTGAGTGGGTAGCCTTAACTTATTCCATCTGCCAGAAACACAAACTAGATTTCAGCAATTCTTTTATAAACTAGTGAATTTTGTATTATTATACATGACACATGGCTAATTTTTTTAAAATGAAATTTAAAACTGTTTCTGTTTGTGTTTCTATGTACATGTATGTGTGTGTGTGTGTGTATATATATGTGTATATATATATATATATATATATATATAATGCATATGCGGTGTTTTTTCTACCTCATGATGGTATTATCAAAATAGTTTTTAAAAGAGTTCTATTTAATTGGCTTAAAGACAAATAAGCAGTTACATTAAATATTCTTTCAGAAAAGTAGGACCTAATAAAATGCCTTTCAAGATCATATAGCTTTGTTATTCTCTGGCAAGTAAGAATATTGTTGATTTAGCAAAATAAAACAGAAAACAAGACAAAACAATAAATCAGATTTGTCATCATTAAACATAATGCAGGCATACAACTATTAATCTATTCAGGTTTAGTAGACAAATTTCTGTTATCTCTATGTTACAAAATTTGTCAGCAAGGAAAATAACTTAAGATAATGGCTAGCTGTTTAACATCTCATGAAATTTTTATGAATAATCTAGGCAAAATTGTCCAAAAAACTAAATTGAATTGATGTAAGTGGGATAAAAGTTTGTAAATGAATTTTTCAACAATAATTATGCTTTATAATGTTTACTTATAATTTCCAAATATCTTTGGTAACTTTCACCCTTAGAGTTTTTCAAGGTAAGTTAAATGATGGATATTCATTGATTATCTAGATCACTTTCAAATGAGATAAAATGTGTAAACATTAATAGCTGAACATAAGTCTATCTAATTTTGGCTTCTTAATATTTACAGAGATACTTGGTTCAATTAGTAAATGTGTTCTGTGCCACAATGAAAAAGTATACTATGAGGAAACATATGCTTCTAGAAATTATTAAATGGTTTATTTGTGTGATGGCTAATCTACAGAATGCTGGTGTACCAGAGAGTTCACAGTTGCTACCAGTGCTCTGTGTCTCTAAAGAGATGTTATTCTGAAGGAAAAAAAAAACATGGAATAGACTAGACAGATTTTCTCCTTATATTCTTCTGTCTGTCAATCACATTAAAAATGTTAGAAAGACTATGTGTTTGCCTCCTGCTCTTATTATGTTTTCATTTTAAGAAACAGCTTGTTCTTTCCTTATGTATCCCTCATAGCTATTGCTGGGTATGTCAGGGGAGGAAATGTCAGTGAGGTGAGGCAAAACTCAACCATTTCTACATGTTGATGAGCTGACAGATGGAATACACCTGGACATTTCGTTTTTCAAATCTCACCCAAGGGAAATTCTCCTTGAGTTACACTTCTGGAAAAGGGGACTTTGTAAATCTCAGGGCAGGCAAAATATTGAAACAATGGCACTGTGGTGGTGCACCAGAGCTAGGTTGGGATTTGGAGTCTGACCCAATATGCACGTTTATTAGTTGACATCTGTTCAGCTGTCATTTCTTGATCATTTCATTTTAATTCACTGACATCATTGCTAGCCTCAACACAGTAATCCATCACAAACTAGATAAATTCTCTAATGAAATAAATGGAAAATCATTTAGATTACAAATTTCAGGATTAAGAAACGATTCTTATTATCTGTCATATGTCTTATAAAAGAAAAACAAGTTGACATCTCTCAAACAAAATGAAAGACTGAGGATGAGAAAGACCTCTGCAGCTGGCAATATAGTAACGAAGTTGCTTCCTAAAGAGAAAAAAAACTGACCCCTGGAAAAAAATGGAGAAAGATGTTAAAATTTTACTCACCCACACAATGGTTCAAAGGATGGTTTATACACCAAAAGAAACAGATTTATTTTTTCTAAGAAAATTCTCATTACAAAACAATTTACTATGGTTGAAGATTTACACAAAGAACTTCCATATGGAAAAAACAAGTGATATGGGGATCACAGAATTATAGACAGCTTAAGCTATAGATAGTGTGTATGGTCAAATCCACCTAGTACTCTTCATATAGAAAGACAACTGTCTCTAAAAATGTGAAGGTACTTACCCTGAATTTCACAGCCTCTAAGTGGTAAACTCAGGGCAGAAATCCAAGGAGTGATTTTTACTATACCATAATGCTTTTTTTCCCCCTATTGAAAAATATGGAAAGTGGACAGGGGAATTACGTTTCTCTTTGTTGATGTTTGTATGTTTGGTTTTATTCCTCTTAGAACAAGCAGTCCAGTTTAAGTCCACCATGTTGTGAAGATGATAAAGGGAGATCACAAAAGATTCATTTGCTGAATGTGATTCGTTTCATATAGAAGTATATATCTCACTAAAAGGACTTCATGCTCTTTTAGAGCAGTCACTGTTGAGCTTTCTTTCCTTCACTGCCTTTCCTACTATCATAGCTTGAAACATTTGAGTACAGCAAATTTATATAAATGAGGAAATTTATTAGTATCCTATATATCATTTTGCAGACATATGTTTTGCAAATGTAAAATGTAAGGTATTGTGATTTTTCAGAGAAATTCTATTACACTCAGCAATTCTTGCAGTCTTAAAGGCTATGCATGTGTTAGAATTACATATAATTTATTGTTATAGCTAATATTTGTTTAATATGGTACAGTTCAGTTCATATTGACTAATAAATTCAAATAACTTTTTACTATTTACCTTTATTATAATTTCCTTTTACATTTCTATTATTCCTATTTTTTAAATTTTTTGTCTTTTTTATTGGCTTTATTGGGGTGACATTGGTTAATAGAATTATGTAGGATTCATGTATACAATTACATAATATATTAACTGTATATTGTACTGTGTGTTCAATACCCCAAGTCAAGATTTGTTCCATCACAATTTACACCCACTTTACCCTCTTCTACATCTCCCCACCCCACTTTCTGTCTGGTAATCACCTTACTGTTGTCTTTGTCTATGAGGTTTTTTTCCTTAATCCTTTCACTTTTTTCACTCTGCTCCCTACACACTCTCTTCTGAAGCTATCAGTCTGTTATTTGTATCTGAGTCAGTTTCTATTTTGTTTTGTTGTTGTTGTTGTTGTTGTTCAGGTCCTTTGCTTATTTTTTAATTAAATTGTTTGATTTTTGTGGTGTTGAGTTGTGTATGTTCTTTATAAATTTTGGATATTAACCTCTTATCAGATGCGTCATTGGTGAATATGTTCTCCTGTTCAGTGGGTTGTCTTTTCATTTTGTTGATGATTTCCTTTGCTCTGCAAAAAATCTTTTTAGTTTGAGGTAGCCCAATTTGTTTTTTTTTCTTTTATTTCTCTTTCCTGTGGAGATATATTAGTGAAAATATTGTTATGACAAATATCCAAGATTTTACTATGGTTTCTTCTAGGATTTTTATTGGTTTGAATCTAACATATAAGCCTTTAATCCACTTTGAGTTTATTTTTGTGTGTGGTGTAAGAAGGTGGTGTAATTTCCTTTTTGGCATGTTACCTGTCTAATTTTCCCAACACAATTCCATATTCCATAACTGTTCCATACTTGGAATATTTGTTCTAGTTCTATGAAAAACACTATTGGTATCTTAATAAGAATTGTGGTGACCCCTGGGTGGTGTAACTCAGTGGATTGGGTATGCAAACCAAAGGGTCACCCATTTTATTCCTCAGTCAGGGCACAACCTAGGTTGCGGGACAGGTCCCCAATAGGGGGTGCACGAAAGGCAGCCACACATTGATGTTTCTCTCACTCTTTTTCTCCCTCCCTTTCCATCTGTCTAAAAATAAAATAAAATAAAATCTTAAAAAAAGAATTGTGTTGAATCTATAGATTGTTTTAGGTAGTATGGAGTTTTTTAAAAATATTTTATTTATTTTAATTAATAAATAAAATTTATTGCCTTTTAATTTTCTAATTATAGATCTTTT
>PVJD01015412.1:0-25019 GCA_004026545.1 Mormoops blainvillei | reverse complement strand
GACTCTTCAAGGCCTCAGGTTTTTCCTCTGAAAAATGAGATGTGATTCTCCTGCCTGGCACACTGGAGAGAGAACACTAGAGAATATTCATCTAACTGATATCTACTGCAAGCCTTTTGCAGTGTCAGAAAACTGCTGGATGGCTGGGTGGCTGGGTGGCTGCGTGTCAGGTCCTAATTTATAAAATTAGGATTCAACTTTCAGTATCCAGGTTTAGGCTGTAGGCATAAAGCCCGACTGGTCCCAGGACAGGAGCTACCCTCTCACTGCAGGTGTTGGCCCAGACTGCACCCCATGAAAGCTGGGGCACAGGAACTCCTGCTGATTGGGCGCTGGGGCGTTCTTTACCGTTTCTGTACAGGGAGCGATGTCGGAAGGAAATTTGGAGGGCAGGGACCTTGCACTATGTAATTCTGTGCCCCCAAATATGCCTGGTACAGTACTAGCCACAGCCGAATAGGCGGAGAGTAAATAAATGCAGAGACAGGAGGCTGTGAAAAGGACACAGACTCTGGAGACAGACTCATCCGCGGGCAGACTCTGGTGCTGTCGCACACGAGCCGTGCCACTTTGGGCAAGTTGCTTCACTCTGGGCCTCTGTGCCCTCAACTACAAAATGGAGAGAACAAGGTTTTGCTCCAAAGGTTATATGACATGTCAGGCTCTTCACCCAGTGTCTCGTCTGGTGCCTGGTTAGCAACCCAACAAATGTCATTATTGCAACACACAGACAAGATCTTAAGAGCCGTTGTCATAGACTGTGGTCGCCACTGCTGTGGTTATTTTCCTCTACGCTGCAGAAGGCCTTCGAACAAACAGAGAGCCTTCCAACCCGCTCCAGCCCCGCCCCCAACTCTCTAGCCTACCTGGCTTGGCCATTCAGGTGGGATGGGCTGGGGGACGGTCTGTGAGGAGCCCCTCTAGGAAGCATGGGAGGGGATTCACCCTGGCTGACTGCCCACACTGTACTGGACACATATGGGTGGCATCTTTCCAGAAACTTCAAAGCTGTGCTATCCAACGCAGTTTTCACTAGCCACACGTGGCTGTTTAATCTTTAATTAATTAAAATGAAATATCCAGTTCCTTCGTTGTATAGCCATATTTTCACCGCTCAATAGCCACATGCAGCAGTGCTACCATATTAGACAGTACAGGTAGAGAATATCCCATCCCCACAGGAAGTTCCACTGAACAGTGCTGCTCTAGAGGAGGGTGTGATGGCCCGCTGCACAGATGGGGAAACTGAGCCTGAAGCCCAGGCTCTTTTTCTTTGGCCCTAAAGCTGGTCCCTAGACTCTTCAGTGGAAGGCTGGGTCCTCATCAGGTGTTCCATTCTCCTACCTGCTGCTCCGCTGCTGGCAGACCAAGCCCAGGACAGAACAGGTGGCACACACAGCTGGCTCTCCCTCACCCAGGCTTCACTGAGGTGCTTCCTATGCATGTGAGATTCTAGGAGCCCCTGACAAGAGCACAGACCCAGGGGTCTGCAGGGAACAGATGTGGAAATGGGTACTCTTGGCCTGCCAGGCTAGAGCCCCAACCTTTTCCAGGGGCAGCTGGATCTCAATGGCAGATGCACCATGCTCCAGATGCAAAGCATTCCTTCTGGAAGTTTGGTGCTCATGTTCACTGTGTCAGTCACTCTCAGAGGGCTGGAGAGGCAGACGGTAGCTGCTCTGCACTCACCTCTACCCCCCAGGTAGAAGAGGGGAGTCCTGACCTGACACTGAAGGAACCAGATGAAGACGGCACTGCCCATACAGGATGCCAATGTAGTCTCTCCTCTCCCTCAGCAGGCTTCCCTCTCCTGGCAGAATGAACTCAGGGACCTCTCGGCACCTCCCTGTGAATTTCACCACTCTCTGGCCTTGTCATTTTGGGCTCCTAGCCTTGGCTTCCTCATCTGCACAAAGGAGATCATCTTGCCCATGGAAGGATCAGGGAAGCTTATGTGTGTCAGTCAGCACAGTGCCTGATCCATGGTCAGGGCATGCTACACAGGAAGGGGAGGGAGGGAAGGCCCACAGCAAACTGGCTGACTGAGCCCTACTCCTCCCTCGCCGCCCGCCCCCCCCCATCCACAGTGCTCAGGAAAAAGAGCCTCAGACCTCACAGTAAGCAGATCACCACGCGGGCATCTCTGCACCCTCAGAGCACCCAACCATGTGTAAGCATTTCACTAGGAGCCAGGGGTGCCCAGACAATTCTCGTTTCCTCACTTTGCAACTCCAGGCCAGCCCCACATTCTCTCTAAGCTGTAATCTCACTAGAGGTGATGCATAGGATAACAGGGCAGTGGCCTGGGCTGTTATTATCCCCATTGTTCGAAGTTTATTATTAAGATTAACTTGGCTTTAACCCATTCAAATGGCCCAGGAAACACCATTATGATTTGCATCCTTGGGTGGCACTTAGAGGCTCTGGGCCTCAACTTGGGCAAAGGTAATGGGAGGCTCCCTCCAGCCCTGAAAGCCTGTGATTTAAAGATAGGGATCTCCAGGTGAGGTGCCAGGCCAAGATGTCGGGCCTTCTGTCTCGGTTCCAGTTACTATGTTATTGTTCAAGTCCAGCCCCTGCTCCCAGGGACAAAGCTAGATATTCCTGATAAGTACCCTTCCCCTCCCTCCCTGCCCTCATTTAATACTGGACTACCTGGGCAAAGTTCAGCAGGGGGAGGACAGCAAAGCCATTCCCAAGGGCGGCTCTTGGCCCTTGGGCTCACGTGCCCACTATGGCCTCTGACTTGTTCCATGAGCAGCCCAGGGCCACTGGAGCCAGCACTAACCTTGGACATGGTCAGCCACCAGGTTCCATGATGTAAGCCAGTTTTGAAGTACAGACATGAGTATCTGAGGAGGTCTTCAAATGCCTTTGTAACAAGTTGAGGCTCTGTTTAGGACATCTATGGCGGGGGGGTACGGGGGTGGGGGGGTTCTTCTGTGGCTACAGTTACAGTCTCTCTAGAGACCCCTTGGGCATCTGTGACCACCCCCAGGCTTCTCACAGAGGCTTGGGCAACTTCTCCTCTAGCTGAAGTCAGTGACAGCTAACTAAGCCTCAAGATGCAGGCTCTGAGAGCCATAGAAGGCAGCCAGGCGTGACAGAGGAAACGCTAGGAGAGCAGTGATTCCACGTGTGGGGTCTGCGGCGTGCTGCCAAGGTGTGTGAACCCCAGCTGGTTACTTGGCTTGCCTAGAAGGTGGGGACAGGGTTCCTACCTAAGGAGGCTTTCAGGATTAATGCAGTTGACGCAAGTGGAGAGTGTAAGGGGGGGCTACCATGATGATGGATTCTTAGAAACACCAAGTCCAAAATTAAAAGAATCATACAATTGTGGACTCAGATGAAAAGCAGCTCAGTGGGCTTTCCCAAACTCCCATCCAGACAGGGATCCCACCAAAGTCTTCTTTGGCCCTTGGGGACTAAGTACCAAGGAGCCTGCCTCCTCTTTCTTTTAAGGGCTGTCAAAGGAAACTTCTTCTGGTTTCTCGGGCCACAGGCGCTCTGGACCAGACAAAAGGATGGTCAGACATATCAAATATACCTCTGCTTTTCCCTGCCCCCATCCTTCCCCTGGTCTCTTGGCAATGAGACGGCGTGGTGGAGGCGCAGCCGGGGGTGGTAAACGGAGGAGTTAAAGGAGGGTGTCTGTCTGGGTCAGAAAGGAGGCGAATGTCCACTGGGCAGGGAGGAAGTCGTTGCTGCTGGCCTCTGCTCAGCCATGACCCTAACAGGAAGCAACTGCGTGGGTCCCTTGGGAGGCCAGAGGCTGAAGAAGCAGAGGGCAGAGGGGGGATGGAGACTGGGCCTGCCAAGCTCACGACCTATGTCCACCCTGCTGGTCCTGTGCCCATTCCTGAGTCTACCAGAGGCAGGTCACACACACCACTTCCACAGCTGGGACCACTGGTTCCTGGGGACACTGCCCGCACTCTGAGAGCTTTCCTTCTTCACTGAGAATACGGGAGTCCCAGGAGGAAAGGGTAGACTTGGGGCTCAGGAGGGTACATCAGTAGAGGAATTATAGTGTCCTTAGTGGCAGTAGCTGGTCCAGGGCTAGTGGGTAAAAGGCTGAGGAGGTACCTTTGGGCTCGACATCAACATCTGTCTCAGTCGTCCAAACATGAAGCAAGCCACATGGCAGGTGAGTGAGAGTACCACTTGCAGGTGGGGAGCAGAGGCTGGCGTGTGAGAAGTGCAGTTCACAATCTCTGGGGTTTTGGGGGGGCAGAGTTTCCGGGGGGTAGGGGAAACGATGGGGCAGGAGGTAAGGACCGGGAGGGGAGGTCGGCTCAGCAGGGGTGGCATAGATGCCACCCTCTCTCACCTATCTAAAGCCTCCAGAGCCTAGCCATCCTGCCTCCAAGCACCCCACACAAGGCACCTGTTTATTTCTCCACAAGCCCAAGGCCGGTCTCCCCCATGGGGTGGGCAGCTCCCTGGGGGAAGGCCTGGAAGTTTTCGTTTTTGTTTTGTTTTGTTTTTTAATCCTCACCCGATGATATATTCACTGATCCTCTTAGAAAGAGGAAGGGAGAGGGAGAAACATCGATGTGAGAAACACTGATTGGTTGCCTCCTACAACCTAGGTATGTGCCCTGACCGGGAATCAAACACGCAACCTTTTGTTGTACAGGGCGACACTCCAACCAGCTGAGTCACTGGGTCAGCAGTTTACATGTACAGGGTGCACATGGAGAAATAGGAGAGACCCCAGTGAAGCTGCCCTGTGAAATCGACTTCAGGCTTACCCAAGAATCCTCTGGCACCGGCCACCACACCTGGCCCAGGACCCTGCTGCCCACTGCCCACACCTGCTCTCGCACTGCTGAACAGAGAACAGTAGTGGGTGCGTGTGTCACTAGACGGGGTCTAGGCCAGGAGTGGGCCTGCCTGCTAGTAGTGTGTGGGTTCTTGATTTCGTATAGGAAAGATTTCACAACACAAGTCCAGGTGATTTTGGAAGTATGTTTATTAAAGTTGGGGACAGTGTAACAAAGGAAAGGCTTAAGGTAGAAGAAGCAACAGGAGAGAGTCAGAGAAGAGGGGGGGCCTTGGAGACAGGATCAGGGGGTAAGCCTGGGACAAGCTGCTGCTGCCCACTGCTCCCCTTGGTTGCAAGTCTCATGGGGTCCCTTAGAATTTAGGAGAGTGAAAGCATGCTGTTTGCCCTTTGTCTTGAAGCTTTTTATCTTTCTTTGGCCTGCCAAAATCCTAGGGGAGGGCTTAGGGGAGGGGGTTCTTAACAGAATATTCCTTAGCTTTTCAGGTGTGTCCCTCAATATGTTGATTCATCAAAATGTACACATAGTGAAGTCAGGCGTTATTATCTGGTTAGTTTCATTTTTAAAGAATGTCATCAAGAATGTCATTGAAGAGGGATCAGGACCTAGGCCGTTCTGTCCTGGAAAGGTCTGGAATGTGTACACCATTTGCTCTTAAATGTCCTTGGCTAGGGAAGATAAAACCTTGCGATTCCATAGCTGACTATAAAATGCTCAAATCGTTAGGCCTTGCTTAATTATTTTGTCTCGGTTTCCTTTACTCCACTTGTCAAGAAATTTTCCTAGCTTCTTACTATCCTGCCTCATGCGGAGTTGGCTTTTTGGCTAAGTCCTGTCCGGCTGAGCCCCGAATGCTAATATTAGCATTGGGAGGGGCGTGCACTTCTGAGCACCTCTAAGGGAGCCTCCAACTGACCCCCAGGGCCTTCCATGGGGTAGGAACTGCTAGTGACAGGGAAATGGGCAGAGAAGTGATCTGCTTAGTGACACGTGGGGGGCTCCTAACTGCTCAGTAGGATGGGGAACCACAGCCTGCCACCCAACCGTCCCTTGTCCCACCCACCCCACAGGTGAGATGGCTACTGTCAATGTCAGTCTCACTCATCCGCCGCGCCTGGGCCTCCTGCTGCTTCGGGAGCTGCTTCCCCATTACCAGGCTCTCCTGGGGGCCGGGGTCTCTGTTGACCTTACACTATGGAAGACATTACCTCTTCTTCCCAAGGCTGATGCTAAGTAAAACCCACCCCATGAGACCCAAAGTCATTCACTGCCTTGTGAACCCCAACCTGCAAGGTGTCTGCAAGGTGGCAGGCGGCGATAAGTCAGCCTCTCTTGGATCACAGGCACCAGGAGCAGAGGGTGGGTTTAGGGAAGCTAGAGACAGGTCACTCAAACCTGAGCCCAACTCCTCTCCCACCATACACTCTTCGGGGTAGCTCAAGGGTAGGGAAATAAACAAGGAGTTATCAGGCCTCAGTTTCGAAGTGGGAGCTGCAGGGCGCCCTGCAGGACAGTGCCGATGCAATGGGGAGGCGAACGCCTGGGGAGGGAAATAAACAGCACTGAGCCGGGCCCTTGCACACCTGGCAAATGGGGAGGACCTGGGGGCATCAATGAGTGTGAGCAGTAAAGCCTGAGGTCAGGAGAAACCTCACGAATTCCTGTCCAGCGGCTGGCCCTGATCAAGGCTGCCCACCAGTCTCTGGCTTTCCCGGTCCCTTTGGTAGCCATCAGCCCTCTGCAGCACAGTTTACCCCCGAGTTCTCCAAGCAACCCCTTCCTGGGGCTGCAAATGTGGGGAAAGTGGTGTTTTCATGAGGAAGCAGGTTTTCCACGGTGCGCGGGGGCAGAGGAGCACACCGGGCAGGCTTATTTTTAATGATCGGACTCCTGTTTATTTAGTTTCTGAATGTCCCCTGGATCTCTGCCTGAGGGACTTACAAGCAGTCTGGCTATTTGTGGTGAAGTTAATGAGGCGACACAGTGGAAGCCACCTTCTCGACAGCCCCACTGGGGGAAGACAGAGGAGCCCCTCCATACCCAATTACCTGCCCTGCAGGGGCCTCTCCCCACCTTCCGCATCCTTCCCAGCTCAGGCTGCCACTCCTCCTCTCCTGCCCCACGCAGCTCACCACAAACGAGGAAAATGGACTGGCTGGCATTTTAGTTTTACTAGCCTTAAGGTAAGCATTAAATGCTTTTAAGACAGAAGAAAAAAACTTAAGGAGCCCTAGTAAAGACCATTCCTGCCCCCGATAAAGCTGTCCCTTCCTGGCCCTTTAGAGGCAGGCTGAGGAAGGAGGACGGGGCTCCCAACGCAAACTTCACTGCGCACCTACTCCGTGCCAGGCCAAGGGCTAAGTATGCACTTCATAGTAAGCGCTAACACTGAATCCTTACTTCCCTTACCCTCATTTTATAGATGAGAGAACTGGGGCCTTGAGAGGTGAAATAATCACCCAAGGTCACACGGTCGGTAAGAGGCAGAATGGTAGTACTGAATCCGGGCTACCAGGCTCCAGACCACGTAACCATTGAGTGATATTCCCGTCTTTACATGATCTCATTTAAACTTCATGCTGACCTACGTTATGGGGGTAGATTGCTATTAATTCCATTTCGAGGCTGAAGGTAAGTCTCAGATGAGCTAACTAATTTGCCGGAGGACACATATTACTAAAGAGTGGGAAAGGTAGCATTTGAACCCCTACTGTTGCCAAGAGCTTGTCTACAAAGCATGAGTGTTGGTGACCAAGAGAGAGGGGTCCTTGTGGAATGTGTTGGCAAACCTCCATGGCTCACCAGCCCCCAGGCTCAGGTACTGGCTCCCTGGCCTCTGCCCTCCACTCCCACCCTGGGTTTCAAGCTGTCCTCCACCCCAGACAAGCCCAGTTTGCCATCCACCCCCGCTGCTCATCCCCACATCCCCAGTCCTGCCCACATTCTCCAGGAAGCTTCCCCCACCCCAGCTTCGGAGATCCCTCCTCTTCTGAATTAGAAAAAATGAGAGCTCTTTCTTCATAGGTGCCCATTCCCTCGCTCGGAATGCAATTCTGTGAGCTCCTTGAGGCGGGTTCTGGGTCCCCATACGCTAGGCACAAAGAAGGAAATTAGAAATAATGGGGGCTTCACTGTTCTCAGAAGGTGAAGTCAGGTGCAGACCCCCTCTATGGCCTGTGTGAAGCCTCCACTGGCTTTCAAAGAGCTCCAGGGACCCCTGAGCCTGTGCCTTCCCACCCATCCCCCCCCTTCCAGAGGCAAAGCACAGCACACTTGCTTTGTATCAAGAAACCAAGGCACAGCTCATGGTGAAAGCAGCGAGGGAGCAGGGATGACTGGTGGTCAGAATGGGGGCTCAGGCAGAGGGAACCCAGCACCCACTGGTGAGGAGGCCACTGCCTGTGAGGGTGGGGTGGGAGAGCCCTGGGCCCAGCTCCGAGGAGCTCCGAGAAACGCTTTACAACTTTCTAAGTGGGCGCTCTGCTGACAGTTTAACGGCCAGCTCCCCCCAGCCCTGGGCTTCATATTTATGAGCTGAAGGCTCAGAGGGGGAGGCTCAGGAATCCAGCCCACACCACCAGATCCTCAGCCCTCTGGCTCCAGGGCCAGGAAGCCATAAAAAATGATCTTGCATTGCTTCCCTTCCCCCAAATGGTTTTAGGGAGTGGGGGTGGAGATGGAGGGCGGAGGTTCGGGCAGGGACTTCTCCAAAATGGGACAGGAGGGAAGTGGTGGACCCCTAGCCCCCTGATACTCCACTGCCCAGGCTCCTGCAGCTGGAGCTGCTAACAGCTGAAGGTACTCATATTTATAGGGTACACACTCCAACCAGGGTATCAACTGAACATTGCACTTGATCTTCACAGCCCTGGGAAGTTTGACAAGGCTTGGGAAGGTGGTGTCTGTGGGCTCAGGTATCTACTATTCCCTCTTCCCCCTGCACTGAGAGAAAGCTGTATGTCCTCATTCCACACGAGGTGTCTCTCCAGTTTACAGCTTAAGAGTATAAGACCCAGAGAGGGAAAGGAACTTACTCAAGGTTACACAGCATATTGAGGCAAAGCATGAACCCGAATCTGGGGCTCCCAACGCCCAACGGGGTGGGGGCCAAGATGCAGACTCCTGACCCCTGGAAGACGGAAGAGCAGCCAACCTGCCCGTGGGAGAGATGGACCTGACCCCTCCTTATGCTGAGCCAGTCTTCCTGTGTGTTCATTGCCTCAATGGGACCAGAAGCTGCCGGGGGGCAGTCCTGGCACTTCAAGGCCACGGTTCTATGATGGTGCCAGGTCCTACGCTCAAGTGGTGGAGGAGTTACCTCTTCTTTTCAGGCTGAGGTTATCTCAGCCCTGGCCACGTGCTGAGACCAGTCCCCAGAGCTAAAGGCTGGGCTCTGGGAGCCTTCTAGCAGCACCCTCCCTCCCCTGTCCCTAAGTGTCCTCAGCCTCTGTCTGGCCTGGGAAGGGCCAGCGTCTCCCACAGGATGTGGCCGTCTGGCTGGCTAGAGCCTCGACCACATCCCCCACTGGGCATAGTCCAGGTCCAAGGCTGAGGAATGTTGCCCACGGAAGTGACCCCACCCCCTGTCCCCTTCCCGGACCCCAGACCACATACCTCTTCTCCCCATTAAGCGGGTCAGTTTACTAGGGAAACCAGTCTTCAGCTTTCTGCTAAGCTGGGGGCTCAGGCTACAGTGGGGGCTTAGGAAATGGCCCTCAAGCTCTTATGTGGGTGAGGGGAGCTGGCAGGGCCTGTTGGTGGCTGCAGGCCTCCGATCCAGCCCCATCCCCCCTTCTCTGTGGTCTGGACCCCTCTCTGGTGGCCCCCTAGTGAGGGGCTGTCTGTAGATAATCAGGGAACAGATTCGGAAAGAAGGAGGAAAAAAAGCACTCAGGCGCCAGACAGGATCCTTATCTTCTGGGGCGGAATGTCAGAGGCAGGAGTCCTGCAACAGAGGCCCTGCATTTGCAGCCAGGGAGGGGAGGAGGGGACTCACCCTGGGCAGTGTTGGGGAGGGAGGGGGACAGGATGGCCTGTTCTGGATCAGTGGAGCCCAGGACGAATCTGGTCTGCCCAGGGTGGGGTCTAGATACCAAATCTTCCCCTCAAAGTCCCTCAGGCCCCACACGTTCAGGCTGGCCCTAAGGCCCTCCACAAGATAACACGGGAGGAGGGGCAGAGGTCACACAAGACTCTGGCCACAGTCCCAGACTAGCCATTCCTCAGCACCCATCTGTGGAATGGGAATTAAAACCCCACTGCCTCTTGCACAGAACTACTGGGATCCTCCCCAGAGGTACCATGTGAAAACCACAGGGGGTATGCAAAGGCGGGAGGGTTCTGCCTGGTGCTCTGAGCCTGCCATACCAGGAGGCCTCCCTGCTGGTTCTTACACAGCTTGGGAACCCCAAAGGAAGGCCATGCGAGGGGCTTCGCTTCCTGGACTGTCCCTCCCCCCGTCTTTCAGTGAAACCCCACAACATGGCAGTGGTTCCTTTCACAGAGCAGAGCGGAAAGCAGGTTTT
Source organism: Mormoops blainvillei (assembly GCA_004026545.1). Classification (NCBI taxonomy): domain Eukaryota; kingdom Metazoa; phylum Chordata; class Mammalia; order Chiroptera; family Mormoopidae; genus Mormoops; species Mormoops blainvillei. Next base: position 14,707 of record PVJD01015412.1, on the reverse strand, counting down.
CTGAGGGGGCATTGCTGTCCCAGGGTGGTCCGTAAACCAAGAAGAGGGCCAAGGTGCTTTGATCCCCTGGCTTGTATTTCCCTGGGGTTGGGATTATCCCAAACATGAGGGGTCATCTCGTCTGCTCAGCAAAGGCCCTGGAGAAGGGCACTGGCAGTGGGAGCTAAGGGCACAGGCATGAGATATGAGTTCAAATCTAGGCTCTGCCGCTTTCTGGCTGTGTGACCCTGGGAGGTGCCCTCCCTCCCGCCCTCAATCCCTGTCCAGGGGCCTCAATTTCCTCATCTGTAAAATGAAAGAGATGTCTTTTTAGCTCTAGTATTCTGTGACTTTATGCCTGACCTAACAGTTGGGTCTCTGCCCCTGAAACTTGAACTATAACAAGAAGGGATAGGAAACACATTCATACACACATCAAAGAAGCATCCAACTAAGTGTGACCCATGCATCCTGGAGCATTCCGTGGCCACCTATGCACACCCCTGGTCCTAATTTCCTGGTTGTCTCAGCCAGAAACAGAGTGGACAGCCTCCTGCTGGAGTTGGGCTATTTCATGTCCCAAGAACGGGCCAGGAATGCCAGTGCGTGCCTAACGAAGCTAGAAAGACTTCTGGGGATTAAAGGCTCACTCCCCTGTGTCCTCCCCATACCCCCCAACCCCATGAGTGCCAGGCTGGCCTGTCCCCCAGCTGACATCTGAAGGGACTAGTACTCATTAGCTGCTTTGGTGTCTGGGGGTGAGGGATGCAGGCGCAGAGCCGTGCAGTGAACTAAAGCCAGTCTGGGACAGTGCTGGCTTGATTTTGGTGCTGGAGTGGGAGACGGACTGGGGACAGGGAGGACGCCCGCCGGTGGCAGGGCCCCAGCATTTTCCAGGCTGTTATTCTGGGCAACTTTTTATTTATTCAGAGGCTGGGGATGTGGCTTAGCATCTGTCAGCGCAGTATTTATTACAAGAATATCGGCCGTGGACCACGGACCCTGTGACAGGGCCACCGCAGACCTTCTTCCCCCGACTTGAAAACCTTCAAAGAAGAGCTGAAGGGTAGTACCTTCCTAAAACACCACCTAATCCAACTTTTTTGGTTTACCTTTGGGGAAACCGAGACCCAGAGAGAGTAGCAGTCTCGCTCAAGGTAACAAGGCACTCTGGTATTTCATCCTTGATCTCTTGGCTTTCAGGACACCAGGAGAGACAAATGCCACTGGAGTAAAAATACCGCAGATCAAGTCTGAGAGATGTGACAGTGACCTGATCTCCAGTTCCCCACCAGGGACAGGTGGAGCCAACAGAAATCTTGGCACAAGGTCACAGCTTTGCCACTGGAGTCTTTTACAAGGTACTCAAAATTCCCATGAGCCTCAGTTTCTTCCTCTGCGCAAACAAGGAAGCACATGCCCACACCACAGAGCATTGACAGGACTGCATGAAAAGGCCCTGTAACTGTAAAGTCCTGGACAACTGGGATTTGTTCATTGCTGTAGATGCTTCATAGTCTGGGGTGGGAAGAAGTGAGGTAGAATGGTCGTGGGGGGAAGTGGTGTCTGTCCATGACCACCAAATCCCTTCCTTATCACAGCCCCCAAGGCAAGCCAGGAGGCAACTAGCAGGTCAACAACAGCAAGAGTGTGGTCTTAACCAACTGGATACATGGAAATGACCCAGGGCAGCACTGGGGTGCCAGTTGGCAGAGCTGGTGGTGACATCACACTCCCACCCAGCTCCAAGCCTTCCAGCAGCAGTGAGGTCAGCTTTGCAAAGTGGTGGCACCTCCCCCACCGGCCACGTGCTGAGCCAAGAGGAACATGGCACTGCCAGGGCCGGGGCCAGGTGCCAGCTCGGATTCCACGGCTTCCTCCTGCACACACTCCCTCCGCCACTGCTTTTCCTGCAGCTGCCCCCCCACCTCCCGCCGACGGAGTCTCAGAGTTTTTGCCCCATAAACACAAGATTGCTGTTCTCATATAACACATAAGCTGTGGTGTGAACTTCTGGTAAATGAAGATTTTATTTAAATCTGTGTGCTATCAAGGGAAAGGGAGAGACAAGTTCCAACACAGCTCAGTAGTCTTGCCAGGAAAAGCAGGTACAGGGGCTGTGCAGGGAGCCACCAGCCCCTTCTGGATGCCATTGGAGAGGGGCCGCAGTGCCCTAGGCAACCCTCCTAACTCATCTAAGAGGGTCAAACAGGGTACCGCTTTATCTGCGCAGCAGGTAAGGAAAAGAGCTGACCCCTCTTGGAGGTTTGGGTTTGCCATGTGGAAACAAGAGTGGCTTAACCTTGCAGGGCTTTCCCAGAACAGCAGAACTTTGGCCCGGACTGGGGATGATTGGGGTCCTGAGGCCCCTCTACCTCAGCAGCACAACACAACCACCTGGTTGCTTTTAAAGCTCCCAATACTCAGGCCAGACTCCAAAACCAAGGAAGTCAGAGTCTCTGGGTGGGACCTAGGCAGAGACCCCATTGTTCAGCTAAAACGGAGAATCTCTGAGCTTGTCTCTTTTTTAAAAAAGAGGTACGCACCTGAGTCACCTGGAGTGCTCTGCCCAAATTCAGATGCTCAGACTTTCTAAACCGGAACCCACAGGGGTGAAGGCCAGGCATGTTGATTTTGAAAAAGCTCTAGGAGATCCTTATGGACAACCCTGATTATTCATTCACCGAGTACCTGTGCATCAGGAACCCCTCTGTGCCAGGCACTATTCTGGGCATTGAGGGATACAGTGCTGAGTGAGTGACATGGCCCTGTACTCATGGAGTTTACATGCTAGGGGGTTGACAGCCAATAAACTGGCAAGTACATTAAGTATGTACACAAATAATAATTCCAGGTGGTAATAAGTGCTAAAAGTAAAAGAGGTGCCCTGGCTGCTGTGGCTCAGTGGATTGAGCACCGATCTGTGAACCAAAGGGTTGTTGGTTCAATTCCCCGTTGGGGACGTGTGAGAGGCAACTGATTGATGTTTCTCTCCCTCCCCTGCCCTCTCTCTAAAAATAAATAAGATCTTTTAAAAAAAATTAAAGAAAAAAGAAAAGTAAAAGAGGCATGGAGATCTCAGAGGGCTCTCTGAGGAAGGGACATCTGAGCTGGATGACAGGAAGGAGCCAGCCACACCAAGTTTAGTGGGGAGAACACTTGGTATACAGGCATGTTTACTGACGTGGGTTTATTGACGTGGGTTTACTGACGTGGGAACAGTAGACTCCTGTCAGCTGTGGAACCCACACTCTGGTCAACCCTCTGTTTACAAGGTCCTAGCTAGACAGGAAATGCTGGGAAGACGTCAATGGCAATGATGTCACAATTGCTTGTCTGACACTCAGGAAATTTTACAGGCTGCCGGGCTAAGGGAATTTTGGAAAATGTATAGCTGAAAGCTGCCACAGATCTGAGTTCACTAGTCCAACATCCTCAGTTAATAGGTGGGAGAACTGGGGCTCACAGAGAGTGCAGCACCTCATCTCCGAAAGGGTTGAATGGGACAATGACTCCACCACAGAGCTTCTTGGCTCTGGTCAGGCCCACTGCCTACCCCTCCCCCCTCCCCCAAATACCCGGCTGTATTTTGCTCTCTGTGTAAACAACCTCTGTATTCCAGCCATGGTACAAGCCCTTGACATACCCAGGGAACTCTCTGAGGTGGGGGAGGTCCATAATCTCTCTGAGGGTGGGAGGTCCTTCCTCCCACACCAGGAAGCCCATCAAAGGCCAGACAGAATGGTGCCTGATAAGGCTGTGGAATTTGGAATTTAATGGGATCTGGAATTTCCCTTCTGGGGAGGGCTGGTCCCAGCTGTCCACCCATGATGAGCATAAAGAGACATGTGTGACGTGCCCTGGGGAGGGGATGAGTGACCCAGATACCCAGGGTCAGAGGCCAAATCTAGCAGGGAGGGCAGAGTGGGCAGAGAGAAGGTGGCTGGCTATCTCTGGAACATCCCTGCCCAGAAGAGGCAAGCTGAGGTGCTAGGTCACTCTGTGGACAGACCACAGGAAGTTGCCACTGGTTTGCTCTTGCTCGGTTCCTGATTTCTGCCTTTGAATGACAGGAGGCGTAGGGGCCAGGGGCTATGTGTTTCGGGGTTAGGAGCTTACTTCCCTGGCCACAGCCCAATCAGAGCTAAAGCCCTGACTGCTCCTTCAAGCCTCCTGCACAGTTCCCCGGTAGTGAATAAAGGCTGGAGGTAAGACAGGGTGCCCTAGAAGGACAATCTAGGATAGTCTAAAATGCTTCATTTCTTAATCTCTCTCAGCCACCCAAGGGCAGAGGGGTGCTGGTACGGGTGGAGACTCAGGCAGCCACAAAGCGAGCCTGGAGATAACTTTGGCAGGGCACCCCACATGTAAAAGGGGTGCAAAAACACTACCCCCGTTGACCCTCGGGGGTCGTTGAGAAGCTCAGATTCACAGGTGAAGGTGTTTTTTGCATGAAGTGCTCCATGCCTCTGAGCAACAAGCACCGCGCTGACTCTAGTGGGCAGGAAGCCAAGAAACGGCGTGCGGCCAATGCTCATGACCAGCTCTCACCCAAGCAAAGGGGTCCTCGGGCCCTCATGTGCCCCTCCCTAGGGTCTGCAGGCTGTATATAGTTCCTGAGAAGCTCTAAGGACTGCATTCCCTCTCCCCCATCAGCACTACAATGTCTTAGAAAGGCGCCCTGGAAAGAGAGTCCAGGGCAGTGAGATGGATGTGCCCAAGTACCTGGGGACTTCTATTTAGCCAGCTCTTCAGCAGTGATGAGGGCCCCACGGGCTCGGGTGAGAACTCTGGTCCAGTGGGCTGTGGTGGAGAGGTGGGGAGGATGGCCTGCTTCATGCTTCAGGCTTCCAGAAGCCTCTCTCCCTGGAGAGGCCAGAGGCTCAGCTGGCTCTGCCCTTTTCTCCTCTGCAAGTTGTACAGGACCCAGTGTGTGTGTGTGTGTTAGGGGTGGGGTTTGGATCGGGGAGTACTTTGTTAGGGATGCAGTAAACAACTTACTGACTGGTAAGCGGAGTTCTCAGGAGCATGGCCTTCCAGCAATTATGCCCTCCACTGCCTTGCCCAGGGCCCCCGCCTGCTCTGTGCAGGCTGAGGTCTAGCTCAGCCCCTTCCCCCAGGTCAGTCTGACCTGCAGGGGCAAGAGGCATGCAGACAAGCCCCTGCAGGGCTCCGGGGTGGTCCTGACGCTGCTAATGATCCTCCCCATGCACCCACGGGAACACACCCCCTCTGGGACCAATGCTTAAAATGGCAGAGGCCAGGAAAAAGGGGGCTGACTGATTCTGGCTGTAACAGGCCAGTGGGAAAAGCCCAGTTCTGTCCATCAATCAACGGCTCTTTATTGAGACCAGAATCACATCGTTGGGAGATTCTGCATTTTACAAAGCGGCTCCAGGTTCTTCTGTTCTCCCACCATGCAGTCTCTCCGCAAATCATCACAGAGCAGCCAGCACTCACCGGGACGTCCAGGGAGGCACAAAGCCAGGAAGACCTGGTCCAGCCCTGGGGAGTGGATGCTGAGTGGGCTCATGGAGGCGCACTGAATCTGGAATCCAGAGGCGAGGATTATACCTAGACTAGTCACTGGTACAAAAACTGGAAGATTAGGGTCCCCGAGCCCCGTAATGGTTCTCTTTAAGAACTTCCTCCCAGAGTCATTACAAGGATTCAATGAGACAATGTGTGCAAACTGGCGCATGAGGGCATGAGAGCAAGCCCAGAGTCAGAGGAGACCAGGGGCTCAGAGCCCCTTCTACACAGCTGGCACGCAGGTGGAGTGTATGTCGATGCAACCCTCGTAAGTCGGGGTAACAGGAAGCTCAGCAGCCACCTCGGCATCTTCTGCAGCTGTACGGCGCTGTATAGGATGCAGGGGTGTGCGTGTGTGTTTTGCAGGAACTGAAAAAGGAGGATCCAAGGCTTATCTGAGGCCCTGGGAGGAAGCTGCACACCCTGCAGGCAAATAAATAACACCATATCCCACATTATGCAAAGCCCTTTGCATACCCCTTCCTCTCTGTGACGTGAGGGGTGTGGGAGTCATTGTCCCTGATTTCACAGGAGAGGAAATCGAATCCCAGGGCTATATGGAGCCAAGCGTTGCAATTCAAGCCTGGGCAGGATGGCACTTATGGGTCCTGCCCCTGTTCATCTTACTTAGGGGCAACATAGGGAATGTGTTCCCCACATAGGGCGCATTGCTTGTATTTGTAAGCAGAGTGGGAAGGGGCATCCGATGAGGCAGCAGAAGGTATTCAGGAGGCCATGAAAAGATAATGAGAGGAGAGGTCTATATGTGGCCTGGTCTTACATCCATTTCTTTCTTACATGACAGGCAGCATCCTATAGATACCTTTTTGTGCTTTGCTTTTTCACTTGTCAGTATGTCTTGGGAATCTCTCCAAATCAGTTCATAGAGATCATCATTATTTTTCATAGCTGCATAGTACTCCAGTGTGTAGCTACACTATAGTTTATTCAAGTCCTCTACCAGGGCATTCAGGTTGTTTCCAATATATTGCAATGTCAAACAATGCTGCAATGAATCACCTTGTGAATTATGTATTTTTGTATTGATAAAGGCGTATCCTAAGGGAAGGTTTCTAGAAGTAAGATTGTTGGGATGAAAAATAAAGTAGTGTATGTACAGTTTTATTAGGTATTGCCAAGTTATCTATTATAGACAGGACTGTACCCATGTGCATCTCCACCCGCAATGTCTGAAAGTACCTATTTCTCACAGCCTCTTCAACAGAGTGTGTGGTCATAACTTTGAATATTTTCCAGTCTTATAAGTGAGAAATGGTATCTCAGAGTTGTTTTAATTGGTATATTTCTAATTACAAGTTTTAACATTTTTCATGTTATATTTCTTACTTTATGAATCGTCTGTTCATGTCTTTTTTCTACCTTTTTATCAAGTTTTTGGTCCTTTGTCCCTCAGTACATTAGAGTGCTTTATAAATTAGGCATAGTAGTTCTTTATTTGTTAACATTTCCCCTCGGTTTGTCAAATATTTTGTATTTTGACCTCCTAAGGTGCTTTGTTGCCCAAAAAAAAGTTTTTAAAAACTTTTATGTAAAAAAATGGTCGATTTTATATTTCCTCTGGACTTTGAATCACAGTTAGGCAGCTTTTGATATCCCAGCACCAAAGAGGAATTCGCCCAGGTTTTCATCTAATACTTTTTGGTATCGCTGTTTACTTTTAGATCCCTAGTCCATTTGGAGTTTATTTTTCTGTATGGTGTAAAGTATGAAGCAAATTTTATCTTTTTCCAAATGGCTACTCAGTTGCCCCAGCACCACTTATTAAAAAGTCTGTCTTTATCCCAGTGATCTGAGATACTCCCTTTGTCATAGACAGTTCCACATGCATTTGGGTCTGATTCTGGACTTTCTCTAATCTTTAACAAGCTTATTTTCCAATTCGCTGTGGGGATTGGAAAATTCCACACTGTTTTAATTATAGAGGCGTTATAGTATGATTTAATATCTGATAGGAATAGTTTTATTTTTTCTTTACCCATTCTTATGCCTCCAATTGATTTCTCTTGATCAATCACATTGGATACTGCTTCTGGCACAGTGTTGAATGGCAGAGGAGATGATGGGCCTCCGTTCTTTATTACTGATATTAATAGAAATAAATGTTCTTAGTATTTCCCCATTAAAAAAGATACTGGCTTTTAGGACTAGGACTGGAGTTTAGGACTACGTTTGATCTATTTTATCAAACTATATAAAAAGTATCCCTTAAGTCCTATCTTCTTGAGTGTTTATACCATGAATGGGTGTTGAATTTTATCCAAGGCTTTTACAGCATTTACAGAGATAAACATATGATTTTATTTACTTAGATTCATTAATATTACACATGATATTAATTTGGCATGTTATTAATATTATAAAGTAATTTTAATAGATCAGTATTAATGTATTAATTTTGAACTAACCTTGAATTCCTAGAATAAAACAGATTTGGTCACTGTGTATTATTTTCTTAAAAAAAGAAAAGAAAATAGAATTGGATACCAATGATGACAGCTATCATTTATTGAACAGTTTCCCTGTCCTCTACATATATTATTATCTGGCTCAATCCTCAAGATAACTATATGAATCATTCTTTATTATTCCTATCCCACTGATGAGCAAGGTGAGACTGACAATGGTGATGTAGCCTGGCATACAGAAATATGTGGGCAGCACTATTTGCTGTTATTTCTATATATTAAAATGCTTATTGTTTGATAAGATGTCGGATGGGGAATATCTCTGTAGGAACCGGAGGGAGAGTCCAGCCCTATGTCCCATAAGCTGTCCTCCTGAATCTACCCCACCGAGCTCAGCAGCAGAACGGTGTGAGGGGCTGGGGAGCACCGCTGGCAGGAGGGCAGTCACCAAGCAGTCTGCAGGTTGCCCCGGAGTCTGCAAGGCAAGGTGGCAAGCAGTCCTCAAGCCTGCCCCGCCCCTCCCAGCCTCGGCCTCACTCCATCTTGGCATTTGTGCCTCGTGGGAGAACGACTTGGAGAAGGAAGACTGGTCCAGAGCGGTGGTGTGCTACAAGGTAACAAAGTGCAGAGAAGAAAAGCCTAACCCTCCACTCCCTGCTGGTCCTGCCTGCCCTGTTTTCGAAGAACGGGCTGCCGGCCGAGGGATTATGTAACTACTGGTGGGCATGACAGATGGTGTGCTGGCTTGGACACATCAAACCCGGCACCGACACTAACCTTCCTTGACATGGCACCCCGGCCTCCTCTGCTCTGGAGTGTGGAGCATGGAGAGGGACGGGAAGCAGCCCAAACTGTTGTCATCTACCTCAACAGCCATGGCCGGCCAGGCCGTGAAGAGATGCCAGGGCCCCCACGCCAAGGGGAGGTTCCAGCCAGAGAAATGAAAGTGTGGGCTCTCCTCTCCCTACCCCACAGCAAACAGCTCTCAGGACACACTGCACAATCCCTGGGGTAACAGATCTTGCTCTGCCAGCCTTCTTCTCCCTCAGATCAGTGGTCCCTGGGGTTTGGAGAACAGTTTCCAAAGCACCTCTCTGGGATTTGCCTGTCACAGAGTTGGCCTTATAGCTGAAGCTTCCAGACACTCCTAATCCCTTAGTCTTTCCAAATACATATAATAACACAGGCTTCGCCGGTAACTATAGCCCCCCGACTGTTCACCAAGTCACCCTGTGGGCCATCCTCAACCTTTTGTTTCAAATATTGCCCATATCTAGAGGGAAATGTAGGGAAGATGGAGGGTGTAACCAGCGATTTGTGGTCAGCTTTCCTCCCAGGTAGCAAGAAAAGGAAACTGACCTTTATTGACCATGCCTCATCTTGTTTGATGCCCCATTGGCCTGATTGCCCCATCAATCAATCAGGGCCCCTATTTTACAGAGAGGAGGTGCAGGTTCAGGGAACTGCAGAGTTAGTGACAGGGCCAGGGCTTAACTCAGTTTTCTAACTCCAGGGTGGACTCCCTTCATTTAGACAGATGAGAGTCCTGGAGCCCGGAGAGGCAGAGGGACTAACTCTATGCCACGTATCAGGAGGGTTGGATTAGAATCCCGGTTTCCCAATCCTCAGCTCAGGGCCCTTTGTGCTGTGGTCTCTTCTGTGTGCAGTGTCTACAGAAGTGACGTGCACTAGCAGGAAAATGTGGGGTCAGGTTAAATTTGCAGCAGGGATCACTGTGCCCAGCAGCCCAGCTGTCGCTGACTGCCAGGCAGGAATGCCAGATCAGCCTGTGGTAGGGGCTCTTGGCAAGGCCCAGCAGGTGCCCAGCTGTGAACGTGGTAGCTGGGCCAGGCATACTGCTGCCGCAGCCAAGGGCCGTGGAGGGGGTTTAATCTCCCAGGTATGCTCCGTGAATGTTAGCACTGGATGCCAGGTCAGGGAGAGCCTGGCTTAGCCAGACCCTGCAGCCCAAACTGTTCCCCTGCACCAAACCCAGGTCCTGCCAAGAAGCTGGTGGCAGTTGCTCTGGAGGGCTGAGGCCTGTGGTCAGATCCTGCCTATGAGCCTTCATATATATCCTCCCAGCCCCCACCAGCTCCCAGGCCTTAAGGCCAATGTCCACACAACAGGCATTTTTTTAAGCCACAGGAAGGCAAAGCGGAGGGGAATGATCGGTGGGCTTGGGAATACAAGTAAGAAACATATTAAAAGGACCTGGATCAGCTGTGCCAGGTGAGGCCACCTTGCAGGTAAGTACATACGTTACCCGCCCGGCACATGTCTGCCAGTCTGCTTTCTCTACACAAAGGGGCCTAGATCACTTGACTGTAGTATTTGATTAATTCTTTGTGGCTCCACTGGATTTAGTGAATAAATTCCTTCCTACCTAGGAGGTCAGTCCACTGAAGACTTAGCTGTGACTTCTATCATGCCTGGTGTATAGGAAGTGCTTGAAGACAGAAAGCCGGAGAGAATGAAGAAGGAAGGCGAAGAGGAAGGGAGGCTGTAAGCAAAGCCGTGAGAGTCTTCTGATTCTCTGGTTATTCATTTGCAGTTGCAAGTCCAACACAATTAGGGACTGCATCACAGCACCTCTGGGGCGAATAAGGTCTGACCACGAGTTCCTCATTCATCCATTCTCCAGCATTCACAGAGCACCTGCTGCGTGCTGGGGATGCACTGGTCACCAGCAACTTGCAGGTGAGCAAAATCAGACCAATCAGCCCAGTCTCCCTAGTCGCATAGTGTCACGGCTGCTTTCCCATCACTAGTAGTTTCCCCCCTATCCTGCCTCCACCCACGGATCCTGCCTCCCCCTTCCCAGGGCCCTGGCTCCGTGACAAGGGAAGGGAAGGGTGAAAGGCTGCCCCCAAGGACATAACTCCCCACCCCCTGAGCCACTGATCATGATGTCTGAGTCTCACTCTGCCCTGCGATGTCAGAGAATGACCAAAGCTGGATTGGGGGAAGGCACCAGGAACAACTTTTCTGATTTCCCGACTCAACTTTTTGTAGGCTCTGTATCTTCCATGGGTGCTCAAGCCCCAGGCTAGGCAGGCAGGCCGGCACCGCTGATCACATTACAGAGATGCCTTCTTTCAGCTCTGTCTCCTGGCCAGTAATGCCTCCAGACATCCTCATGGCCCCTGGGGGTGGCAGGCTCCTACCCGATCTCAGCAGCAGGCGTTCCTCCCAGACCTTGGGGATGCCTCCTGGTATCTACCAGGCCCAGGTGGGCACCAGGGACCAGAAAAGGTAGTCTCCCTCTTCCTGCCCCTCTCCCTGGCTCTCCACTCAACCTGGAAGCTGCCACTTGGGATTCTGTCCCCTGAGATGTACAGAGAGAGAAGCAGGGCCCAGCCCAACTCAGGGGTGAGCCAGATCAAAAGTAGGGGAGAGGCAGGAAGGAGGGAGGGCAAAGGAAGTCAATGGGAGCTATTCTGTGCCAGGACTACATGTGTCATCTCGTATCACATCACCGTCTGCTGAAGGTGGCAGGGTTATTCCCACCTCATAGACGGAGACACCGAGTTTCAGGGAGGTTGTACCTCCTAGCCCAGGGACTCAGTAGAGGCAAAAATCCTTTTAATTCCAAAGCCTTGGTCTTACCACTGTACTAACAAGGAATCCCTGGCTCCAGAAGTCTTGTTTTACCAGATGATCTGATATGAGTCAGTGGCTGAGTTTGGAATTTGTTGCCTTGGGAGGACGTGCCAGAACTTTCCATCCAGTACCTTCGCATACAAATCCCATGCCAGGAACACCTTCTCTGTTTACCCAAACTCTGCTCATCCTTCAAAGGCCAAATGCCACTCTTCTCTCCTCCAGGAAGCTTTCCCTGACCAGCTACCCAGGCCCACAGGGGTTTTCTCTTAAGAGCTTAAGCATTTCCTGTCATGTCACCCAGTATCTGGCACCGACAATGATGATGATGATGACAGTGAATGTTGCTGAACACTTCAGAATGTGCAAAGCGCTTGCATGCATGGTCTCACTCATCCACACGACGATCTGATGAGATCGGTCCCATTACTACTCCCATTTTACACATAAAGAAACTAAAGCTCGGAGAAGGCAGGCAGCTTGCTCTAGGACACACAGGTGGATGGTGGCACAGCCAAGGTTTGAACCCAAGTAGTCTGACTGCACAGCTGCTCTCTAAGCCACCTGCCCGATCTCTCCCAGGACATACATTTTGGCTCGTCCTTGAATGGGATCCTCTCTGTCGAACCATCACACACTCCTCTTGCACCCCAGCATCGCAGGCCTGTCACATGGCTCATGCTTCAAGAAGCAACACAAAGCCCATCAATTCAAGGGTCAGGCTTGTGCTCTGCCCAACTCTGACCTCAGAGCCCAGGACTTACTCAGAGTTGCAGGGCTGGGCTGGTGTTCTAATACCCCATGTAGGGACAGGGCTGCTCATTCCCCAACCCCAAGTTCAGCTACCTCCACCCCTGAGAAATGAAACACTAAATGCTATGGCCAGATCTGGGCAACCTGTTTCTGCTACAGCCTCCAAGGGCCCCCTTGGTGAGGGTGACAGGGCGGAGGGGGCAAGGGCCTCTTCGCTCATGTGTCCAGGCTCCTTCTGCCGGTGGGGTCCTTCTCTGCCTCCTGGGCCCTGCTTGGCATCTGGGGCTCTCTGAGGCAGGAGATGCTTATGAAGCAGGAAAAGGGAACCGAGGTCCCAGAGGGTGATTTATGGCTTCAGAGAAAGAGAGAGAGACACACACATACCCAGGGCTGCATAACGCTCACAAGGGCATTCCAGTCAATATATTGACTTTCTGGAGGGGCCTCTATAAACACAAGTGGTTCTGAGCCTCAGCTACCTCTGGCTCTTGCTGGCTGCTTGGTTGTTTGGGTCAGATGAAACCAGACAAAACAACAACAACAACAACAACAACCCCCAAAACCCAAACCCCTATAGCCCTTGAGGGTTGTCCTTCCACCTTTCCCCCAACCCAAACTCGTAGATGGGGAGACCAACCAGAACCCACAGAGGTAAAGGCACTTGCCCAAGGTCACGCAGCAGAAGAAAGGCAAGAAGCAATCTCCCAATCCCCAGGTCAGGAGCTGCCGGGCCTCCAGGCCCTGAGCCCTCTGCTCTCTCCCTCCACTCAGCTCCCCTGGAGGAAGATGTCTCAGGCGCCACAGGGCTCTTCTGGGAGGCTGTGCCTCAGGGCTCCCTGAGCACTCACAGTGTGCAGGAACCATGCTAAGTGCTTTATCGTACATCAGGTCATGTGATGCTCAGGACAAACCTGTGAGGGCGATATTATTATCCTCATTTACCGATGAGGAGACTGAGGCACAGTGCACTTAGGTGACCTGCCCAAGGCCACAGAGTTAGTAAGTGGCAATGCCGGGAGGCTACGTTAACCTCCTCAAGATTCCAGTTGGCTAAACTATGTCTTCTTCTCTGCACCCGAAGCTGAGGGCCTGAGGAGAGGTTTTTCGAGGAGGGGTGTGTAGAGGGGATAGGGGTCCTAGAGGAGGTAAGGACAATGAGCCTGTCTCACGAGACTGGCTCACGAGAGTGGCTGGGCGGCAGATTCCGTCCTTTCCTTCTTACCCACTCTGGGTCTCCAATGGGAGCATGGCAGAAGGCAGAGAAGCATACCTCCCCATGCCCCCACCTCCAACATAATCCCTTTCAAGGCCTTGCCTCAGGTCCCAGCCCAGAGTCAGAGGTGGTTGGGAGAGGCAGGAAACCAAGGTGTGCCCCTTCAGTTGAACCTGCAAGGCCCAGGAGTGGAAACACGGCCCAGAGCTGGCTCACCAAGGGTTAGTGCCCACCCAATATGGTGGCCAGGCGGATGCTGATCAATTTCCCGAGGGTGGGAGAGGTCTGAGGCCAAGCACTCCTGCCCAGGTGCCCCAGCTAGCTAGTCCTCGTCCCATCTTCTCTTCAGGACATGTTCTTAGAAAAGGAGATGAGCAAGATCTGGTTCACATCACCCCTCCAGGAAGCCCAAGGCTTAGAAGGCTCGCTCTTTGCTGTGCTCTTCCCTGCATATTTTGGTGCCTTCACTTGGCATCCTAGACTCTCTGAATGTCATTTACCATTTTTGGAGTAGGGATCAGCATTCTGCACAGAGAGGGACCTCCTTGAGGGCTGGGGTTAGAGGTCTCTGGCTCTGACCTGGGACCTTGGTCAGCTTCCTAAGTGGGCACCTATCTCCTTACAGGGTTCTTACAAGGACCACGTGAGGTCCCACCCGTAAGGGGATTTGGTAAGCTGTAATGCAATATGCACATTGGTGGGGCTGTTGTTTCCTATAGGTCTCTCTGCTTCACGATGGCACATCTTACCCTAGAGTTAAGGATGGCAGTCATCAGGAAGGGCAGAAGTCAGAAAACAGAGAAACTCTTTGTGACCAAGGAGGGTGTAAGGACAGTGGAGTCCTGTGTGTCTGTGTGTGCACGTGTCCTCTTTCATTGCTTCCACGAAGAGTCCCAGCCCAGCCATGCCTGCTCTTTATTAGGGATGCCACTCACTCAAGTTCAGCCTGACTCTTCTCCAGCAAATTCTAGGAGACCTCACTCCTCTTAGAGCACTGAAGCACAAGCCCTGCCAACGCTCTGGGTAGGCTGGGAGTTGACTGAAGCAGACCCCAGGACTCAGATCCCTGTCCTCCTGGGGCCAGTTAGTTGCCCAAGCTCTTGGGCTGGTTTTAGGACCAATCTATGGCCAACCTTCCTTCCTGTGGGGCAGCCAAGCACATGCTCAGGCAGGCCTATCCCATCTGCCCTCAATAGGAAAG
>PVJD01015411.1:0-25012 GCA_004026545.1 Mormoops blainvillei | reverse complement strand
TGACTGGAGTCATAGATCATGGAATAAATTTGCATGTCTCCGGGTCCTCCCTGGCTGTCATGGAAGACTTGTAACAGTGACAGAGTCTGGATATCCCACACCCTGAAAACCTGGCAGATCAAAGGACACAGTTCACCACTTTGACGCTTTGTCCTCCCCACTCGAAGCTGTTTATGTGAAGCATTTTCAGAGGCCGTGGTACGCTCCGAAAAACTGACAGTGATGTACGACTTTTATGATGAGCATGTATTTGCTAAACTCTAATTGGGCTCTTGGTTCAGTTATTGCTCTTTAATATCAGAGGAAAACAGCAGGATTAAATGTTTGCTTCAAGGAGCTAGATTTTTATATCATTACAGAAAGGAGGGGAAAACAGAGTACATTATTCTGTAAGAATTTGGGGCCCTGGTCAGGTAGCTCAGTTGGTTACAGCACCATCCCAATACACCAAGACTTCAGGTGTGACTGCCGATCAGAACACATATGAGAACTCGGCAACCAATGAATGCATAAGTAAGTGGAACAACAAATCTATGTTTCTCTCCCTCTCCCTTTCTCTCTCTCCCTCTCCCTTTCTCTCTCTCCCTCTCCCTTTCTCTCTCTCCCTCTCCCTTTCTCTCTCTCTCTCTCTCGAGTCGTCTCATCTGTAGTCAGGCGCGTTATCCATTGTACGACTGGCCCACATCTTCTCCCTCTCTCTAAAATCAATAAATAAAAATTTTAGAAAAAGAATTTGGAGAAATAATAAAAGACTGTTCTGACTTACAGTTCAGTGGAAGCCATGTTTCCCTTTGTATCATAGATTAGAAAACAGGGAAGGCAAATTTTAGGTGGAGTGTTTTAGGTGGTTCTTTGATGACTTAAGAAGATGGGAATATCCGACTAAATGAGGGTTTAAGTTACCCCTTCCTCCTGCCCAAGTATGCAAGAGTTAGAAAAGCAGTTTTTAGGGATGGTGTAAATATAGTAAGAGTATGGGGAAATAGGTTATCAGAACTCTCCTTTGAGGAAGGAAAGAGAAATATGTAATACTCAACTATAATTTGGGTTGATAAAAGAGAAAAGGATTAATTCAGCAAACTAGGTCAAGTTTACTCTTCATCTCTTGAAATAACTGGTCTTTGTTTTCTTCATCTTCTGTTTTCTTTTTTTAAGATTTTATTTATTTATTTTTAGAGAGGGAAAGGGAGGGAGAAAGAGAGGGAGAGAAACATCAATGTATGGTTGTCTCCCGAGCATCCTCCACTGGGGACCTGGCCTGCAACCCAGGCATGTGTCCTGACTGGGAATCAAACTGGCGACCCTTTGGTTCGCAGGCAGGCACTCAATCCCACCAGAGGGCTGGTTTGTTTTTTTAAGCAAGTTATAATGTAATTGAATTTCAGAAATAAGTGTGATTCCATTAAGAATTATGTCTCCTAGCATGCATCAGCCTTAAGTATTTTCATATCATAGCCATTATTATTAAACTATTAAATTAGAATCTTTGTTGAGTATATGTAAGTGACTGTTCTTTAAAATTTTTTTCCATTACCTTCATTACCATTTAGTCTCCTTATACCCCTCCACCCCCACACCCTGCAATCACCACACTGTTGGCCATGAGTCCTTTTTCCTTTTTGCTCAATCCCTCCACCCCCTAACCTGCCCCCACCCAGAGCTGGCAGCCTGCTCTCTCTCCATGAGTCTGTCTCTATTTTGCTTGTTATTTCAGCCTGCTCATTAGATTCTACGTATGGGTGAAGTCATATGGTGTTTGTCTTTCTCTGACTGCATGATGTTCTCCAGGTCACCCGATAAGGTCGCGAAGGGCAAAACTACATAGAAAGCTTTAGGAAGTACTTCTCTTAACCGGGATACTAACTTCTCATTTGAGATGGTTATAACATAGTTAACTGAGCTAAAAACTTCACTATTGCAGATGCAGGGTGGTCTTTATGTGTAGGAGCTGAAAGATGTCTAAGTCACGTGATCTGGGGAACAGTGATAAGGGGCTTTGACTCATTTATATTTATATTCCCTGTAGGTTAGTATTACTCAGAACTTGTACTTTCTTTGTTCTACTAAACATGCATATTTTGAGAGTAGCTACAATATTGAAGTCTTTTTGCATCATAGAATAAACAATAATAATGGACTATTTATGAGTTAGGTTCGGAGCCTACAGTGAGAGGCAAGTAGAAGACCTAACAGTGGAATTGAGGAGTGCCATAGAGATTGCTCTCTATCAAACGGTTTCTAATTTGACTGCTTTGGCTGGGATATGTACATAGTCGGCAGTCTTTCTAGCTCCTGTGTGTACGCTCTGAACTGTCGCTGGCGGAGAGAACAAAAGATGAGGCGAAAGATTAGGGTTTCAGTTTGAGCCGATCACTGAAATTCCCCAAACCTCAGCTTTCTTGTGTCTAACATGGACTCAATAACACCAACATGCTCTACCTTACTGAACTGATGTGAATGTGTTCTGAGGTCTGGGATTGTTTTCCCATGGAGTAATGTTGGCCTTCCATGTGGCTTCAGGGAGGTGGGGGCTGCTGGGCTGGCAGAGGCATGGGGGTCTTCGTATCACGCCACGCCTGTCCTCAGGTTTCTCTGCTGCCCTCTCCCATGTACCCTCTTTGCTAGTGTCACACCAAACTGCTTCCAGCTTCCCAAACCCTCTCTCTTTCTGGTCTCTGTGCATCCATATACACTCCTCCTACCATCACAATTTCCTCCCCACATCCCCCTCTAGCTAGCAAACTTGAAACTTGGAAAACTGATATTTAAATAACCCTAAATAGCATTAACTGTAGAGCTTAATTTGTTGGAGTATATTTTAGAGCAGCGGTCCCCAGCCTTTCTGACACCAGGACCCGGTTTTGTGGAAGACAGGTTTTCCACGGACAGGGCATGGGGGTTTGGTGTCAGGATGACTCGAGCGCACGACATTCCAGGCCACCTTCTGCTGTGCCGCCCAGTTCCTAACAGGCCACCAACTGGTAGCGGGCCATGGCCGGAGGGTTGGTGATCCCTGTCTTATAGCACAATACTCCCGTGCAGAAACGTAGACCGTCCCTCTACTTGTGTTCTTACATGCAAGTACCTCAGGGAAAACTTCATAGTTACCTTACATTAATAATAAATATTGCTTGTTAAGGTTATTTTTAAGTACTTCATAAAAAAATTATGTAAATGCTATCCATTTGACCATTTTTTTCCCAACCAGTTACTGCTCTTACATAGAAATTTTTTATAAATTGCCGTTGTAACCAACCACCTTATTAAACTTGTCCTAAAATTTTGAGTTGATTTTATTAAATTTTTAAAGCAATCCCATTATTTGCAAATATAATAATTTAGTCTCCTCATTTATCATATTTATAACTCATTTTTTCTTATTTTATCACATTGGTTAGAACATTTAAAACACTGGTAACAGCAGCAATAGCAGAAATCCTTATTTTTTTTTCTGCATTTAATAATGATGTTCCTGTCTGTAACGGGAAGGCCTCTTGTGTTTGACTATTGAGGACAATGCTGGCTCTCTTCCCAGGATTGTATTCTTTTTATTCTTCAAACACGTCCTTCCTTGTACTGTATTCAGCAGATACAACAGGGGCTCATCATTTCCTTCTCCACACTGGTAATACTTTTCTCAGTGACTGTCAGCTATTTCCGTCAAAAACTGTCTGTATCCTAGGTTTTCCAATAGTGGATTTCAAGGGAAACAAACCGTTTTTTTGTCATCGTTTTTTCTTTCCCTTACCTTGGCAGAGGAGAGGCTGATGACGAGCTGATCCTTCTCATTGGTCACGATCTCGGTGATGCTGAACATGTGCCCCACGAGCTTCCCCACGGGCTTGGTGCTGATGTTGGGGTGCCACAGCCGGAGCACTTTATCATCTCCTGAAAAGGACACGGAACGGCTGCTTGTCTTCTCAGGGTCACAGTTTAAAGGGTCCGTGTCTCCCCGTTTTCCCCACCCACAGTGCCTGTTTCTGTAAGTTCAGTTTATATATATAATTATACAGTCTTAGTCATTCCCTGTCTGACTTACTGCCCTTAGCATAACGCCCTCGAGTCTGCCCATGTTGTCACCAAATGGTTGATTCTTGCATATACATTCGTTGGTTGATTCTCACATACGTGCTCTCCTTCTCCGTGTCAGCACCGTGTTCCTCATTCTGTGTAACTATCAACACAACTGCCATTTCCCACCGTACACACTTAAGAGCTGGTCGACCCCTCTTGTGGGTCCCCATCATCACTCTGTCCCTAGGTTTTACGAATAATTTCTTGGCCATGCCATGGAGACTGCTCTTTCCCACCCCCAGCACTGACAATAACCCAGTCTTATCCTTACCATCTCTCTCGTGACTACCTAAATGGAATCCCAGGTTTCATTTTATTCCAACAAAGCCTCCACACGCATGTCAAAGTCATTCTGCCTGTGTGCTGTAAAGGCTTGCATTAATATTTATTGGGAACCTACTATGCACCCAATTTACATTATCTCAATTAATCTAAACATCATCTGAGGTGGGTGGTCGTTTTTCACTGAAGTATTATTATGAGCGAATTTGTAGTGAACACTGTGCAAGACACTGTGTGAAGTCCTTTTTTCGAATGTATTTAATTCTTTTAATAACCTTATGAGTAGGTACTATAATCAACTCCACTTTACAGATGAGAGTAAAGCTTGGAGGCGTTAAATAACCCGCCAAGGCCACAGAGCTTGCTAGTAAGAGCCAGGACTTGTACCTAAACGGTCTGACTCCAGAGCCCAGTCTCCAGGTCACCGCACTGGCTTAGAGCCCCAGTATCACAGAGGAGGAACCTGGGGCTCAGAGAGCGTTTCAGTCCTCCACCTTCCCCAGCGTCTCAGAGCGTCATCTCGGCCCCCCCGCCCCCGACTCTCAGCAGGCAACCTGGTTTCCGGTCTCCCACCCTTCTTAGCCCTTAAACGCTGGCATTTGTTTAAGGCTAGAGCCATGGCCCTCTTCGCTGTCAACTCTCAAGTACGGGCTCTTGACTTTTTGGGTTATATGCCCCCTTTGCTGATTTGATAAATTTTGAACTTTCTCTCCAGAAAAACACACACAGATACACAATTGTCATTCAGGCTCAGTTTCAGGGGCTACAGGGCTCCTCCGAGGCCTGCACACGGTTCCGGGCTAAGAACACACATTGTCACACACTGAAATAAGTTCTAGATAAACTAAAGAACTAAAGTTGAAATATAAAATAAAACAATTGAAAAAGCATAGTAAAATACAGAAGAATTTGCTTCACGTATTCTTGGGCTGGGCAAAGCCTTTCTGAGGACACACACACACACACGCACACACACGCACACGCACACGCACACACAGGCAGACAGATGTGGCTTTATATACATTTTTAAATTCTCTAAGCGGTTTCTCCAGCATCAAAATTCCACAACTTTATGGAAATTCTATAACTCTGTTAATTAAGTAGAAAATCTCTGCAACATGAGCTGTTCGCTTACCTCCAGTGACGATGACATTTGCTTTTATACAGTAACAAAAACTGTTTGCTCCTCTTGGCATGGAAAACTCTCTGACAGGCCTGGGGTACACAAATCCGACATAAAACATATGTTTTCCTGTATGAAGCCAATTCTAATGTATAAATAGATTATGTTCAATCAGGTCATTTCTCAGTTGGTTATAAATCCATTTATCCACAGAAAATATTGTAAGTAATTATTAAATCCTTGCTGACTCACAGAATTTATTTACTCCCTAATGTGGTGATATTAGCACAACATTTTGTATTGTTTCTACTTAATAAAACATATCCGGAGGGAAGGGGGCTTGGGGGACTGAATGAAAAAGGTGAGGGGGTAACAGAGTAAACAATTTAAAAAAATTTTTTAAAAACGAAAAGGTGAGGGGATTCAGAAGTACAAATTGGTAGTTACAAAATAGTCCCGGGAATGTAAACAACAGCACAGGGAATATAGTCAGTAATATTGTAATAACTACCAGGTGCCGGGTGCGGACTGGCAACACCCGGTGGACCACTTTGTAAAGTGTGTGATTGTCTAACCACTATGTAGTACACTTGAAACTAAAACAAAACAATACTGAGTATAAACTGTAATCGAAAAAGAAAATGTAAAGAAGACGAGATCTTAAAAAAAAGACCTAGTCCTCCCCTTGGAGTTGTGATTGTCCTGGCGGTAAGGATGGGCAGGGACGTATCATATCTTAACCCACAAAGGACACCGGGTGGCTACGTGAGTCCCTCGGCCACGCATGTTCCAGGAACACCTTTGGACACTTTTTCCTCTCACTACCCACGTCCAACCTGCTATCGGATCCTGTTGACTTTGCCTCTAAAAGGTACATGAAATCTCACCCTTTCTTCCCATTCCCACCACAATATCTTGGTTCAACCCTCCCTCCGCTCTCACGAGAACTGCTGCAGTGAACTGCTGATTTCTCAGCTTCCGCGGTTGCCCATTCTTCTTTCCCCATTCCCACCCCAAAGCCCATGGTCGTGCTACGGCCAGAGTGACCTGGGCGAAAATGCGTTAGATTACACCACTCCTCTCCAGCGGCTTCCCAAAGCTCTAAGAAGAGTTCTGTTCCTTCACCCGGCTCACCCGGCCCAGGCGGTCCCTGCCGCCTTTCTGGGCTCACCCCGTGCCCTGCTCTTCCCTGCACTTTATGATCCCCCTACGCTGCTCTCATTGGCCTCCTTTCTGGCCGCACTGAGCTTCTCCCTCCTCAAGAGCTTCTGCACAGGCCGAAGATGTTCTTCCTCCTAGATCTGAACCATGTTAACCACCACCCTCCTGCAGGCGTTACTTTTTCAGAAAGGCCTTTCCCGAACTCCACTGTCCTGCTCCTACCAACTAAATAAGGTCTTTTGTGTTATTTTCACCCCTAGTATCACGTTCTTTTCCCTTAGAGAATATAGCATCTCTCATATAATCTTAGTATAGATGTTGGCCCATGTTGTCTATCCTGTAACAAAATACATTGTAGATACCGTGGGACTTGAACATAAAAAGCTCCCAATAAATATTTGTTTGAGCACCCTTAAGGGACAAATACCTAGTTAACAAAACCACTTTCCAGAGTCACACAGAACAAAAATGTATTGATTTTGGAAAGTCCCCTTCAAATTTTTCCCTGGGACCCTTGATATAATAGCACTTTTGAAAAAGAAACATTTTCCTACCATTTTTTCACAACAGGGGGAAAAACTCCCCCAAAACTCATTGCTGTCAAAAGACCCTGCCTGAATTACAGGGGCTTCATCTCAGTTCTCCTGCTGGTGTGGCATGTGTGAACTCTGACCCGTAGGGGGAAGCGGGTCATCAGCCGAAATGCAAAGAGGTGGCTCTAGGAGGGCACGTGGCACATGATTAGGGCTGGTTAGTGAATGCGAGGTGACCCCAGAAACGAAGGCGTTCCAGGGTGTCCCGTGCTCACGAAGAACAAGGGCATTGAGTAAACAACATGTCCTTCTATCTTTTGTCATTTTGGTGACGGGGTGGCTGGCAGGAGTGATGGCAGGGGCCAAGGAAGAGGGCATTTTTATTGTCTCCTTGATGGTGTGAAGAAGAAATTTCAGGGTGCCTTGAGTAAAGGTATTTTTTAAAGCAGCCCTCACCCTGGACTATCAGCTGCGGTTAAACTGTATGGTGACCATTGCCAAGGGAGGGTGCCATAGAAAACTCTAGATCAGGAGTTGGCAACCGTTTTTTATAAGGGACCAGATTAGAAATATTTCCAACTTAGCCATACAGCCTCTGTTTCATAACAACTCAACTTTGCTGCTGTCGCTCGAAAGCCATGCATAGTAATACCTAAATGAGAAGGCACGGCTGTGTTCCCGTACGACTCTGTGGGCAGCAAAGTTTATATTTCAGGTAATTTTCTGGGTCATGGTATGTTATTTTTCTTCAATTCTTTTCAACCATTTAAAACTGCAAAAACTATTCTTTGTTAGCAGGCATTACAAAAACACATGGCCGCTGGACTTGGCCCCGCCCCAGCTTCTCTGACCCTCTTTCTAGATGTGGGAACACAAAACCCAAACCTGTACAGGTCTACAGTAGCTCCACCTGTTGGCCTCAGTATTCACATTCTTTTTTTAGATGCTTTCCAGTGTCTTTGTTGAGGAAACAAAAAGAGAAACTTATATTTGTTGGGCATATCATGCCAGACATTAAGTCAGGCACTTTATGTCAGTGAACGTAGGTAACTTTGATAAGGTTAGAAGGCAGGTATATTCATTCCCATTTGAAGATGGGAAATAGAGACTAAGAAGAGCTAACAGTAATGGTCATAAAGCCAGTAAGAGCCAGGACAGAAGCCGGTATGTCTGGCTTCGCAGGGACCCTACCAGGCGCCGCTGTACAAGATTGTAAGTATATGGTTCAATTATTTTTAGGAAACTTACGGGACTGTAGAACCACCACCCCAATAAACTGCAGAACATTTTCATTACCCTGGAAAGTTCCCTTTGCCCTCTTGGGACCCCTGCCCCCACCATCACCGCTCCCAGGCATCCACCGATCTACTTCCTGTCTCTATGAAGCTGCCTTTTCTGGACACTTTATATAAATGAAATCATTTAACATAAGGTTTTGGAGGTTTTTCCACATTGTAACATATATCTCAATGCATTTTAAAAGCTGAAAATCAACATACAATAACTTATAGTTACTATATATTACAATAATATACTATTACCACATACTAATATAACTATTAATATATAGTTGCTATATATCAATAGGTATTGGTAAATATTTAACCACGCTGTTCAAATTCCCATCTATAAGAAAGCCACTTCATGTGTGTGTTACACGTGGCACATGATGATTGTGCTGTATACCCGCACAGGCTAATGGTTAGCCAATCAACTTGCAAGAATGATATTAAAAGTATACAGGTTTTAAAACTATACAGTTTTACCCAAAGAACTGGATTTGGAGAATGAAGCTACGCATGCACCTGTGTTTATAGATTCCAACAGGTCACAGCAACAAACAACACGCTGCTGCCGGGAGGGCTCATCAAGTTAAGGTTTGCATGAATAATTTCTTTCCTGAAAATCTAATCTTGTCAAACAGATAGAATAATCAACTTCTGATTTTTCTACCACCCAGTTTGGAAGTTCCAAGGCTGCCATGGGTTTAGGAATTATGAAAAGCGGGAGGCACATCCCTTCTTGGTTGTATGCCCGGCCTCTCCCGTCCCCGCCTAGTCCCCCGGCCTGTTACCTTCGCCCGTCTCTCCCCTAATCCCCAAGGGCCCTCCTCTGAGCCTATGCAGCCCAGCCAGTTCACTTCTACCGTCTCTGTGACTTTCTACATAAACTTCTCTTATAATTTGAAAAAGATAAAAATAAAATAAAAAGCCTGAATGTGACAGAATATTCATGTATATAAACTATTCTACTTACGAATTATCCTCAAGTCTCTTCAAGGATTCCAAAACTAATGAATGAACACTGTCTAAGGAACAGGATCCAAAACAATTTAGGGTCGAAATATATCTAATTTTCATAACCCAGTCATTATGTAGCTTCCTTCTAACACTGGGAATTAAAAGAAAAAAAGGGGGGTTTGGTTAGAATGTCAGACACACAGACATGTCATGTGAGTGTCTATTTGGCATTTCAACTTGACTTTAACCAAACTGCAACTCTGAATGGAGGTAAAGCCCACAGGTACAATACCATCCTATGCATTATACCACTTTTAACTACTTAACTAAATTTTCATAACCTAGTTTATGTACAGTGGAAAAATAAAAATTATCAGCAAATTTTGAGCTATAGACTCAGAATTTTAAAAATGATATAAAAGAATCTCAGTCCAATATTGGTACTATCCCCTTTACTAAAAAATGTCTGGTCATCCAAATGAAGAACTTTGTTTCATATTGCTTTTATCTTATATGAGTCAATTCATTTTTATATCTTCCAATGAATACTGATCACTTAAATCAACCACTCTCCTACTGTTGGACACTAGATATTTTATAATTAGTAATAACACTGTGATAGCTATACTTATATATCTTTCAACACATGGAGATCCCAGGTCCCAGTGCGTATTTTAATCTTTTCCAATTTTTTAAGTGAGAAATTATATCTGATTTTATTTATTTGATTAATAGAGAGGACACACATAATGCAAAATTTGTTCTTCTGCTAATAAAATAAATATATATCTTCCTCTAAAATCTTCAGAGACACTACAAGCATAAAGAAGACAATGAAAAATCACTCATAACCTTATCAGCTGGAGACAACTGTTGTTGGCATTTCTGCCCGATGACGATTTGAAAATGTTTGTTGACAAATTGTACTGTGTGTGTGTGTGAGTTCTCTGTTCATGGTCCTTGCGCATCTTTCTATGGGGGGAATTACTGTTTCTTTAATTGAATTCTAATACTTATTAAAGAGTATTAGCCCACTGTGTGTCAGATTTGTTATAAATATTTATTCCAGTTTACTTACTTAAAAAATGTTCTTTTGATGCCCAAAGGTTTTATTTCATGTAGCGTCAAATCTGTCAAACTTTTTCTTTGAGTTCTAGGTCTATTGCTTTTCTTTAGACTCTTCTTTCATGTTCAAGTGCTAGTACATAGACACATACAGCTTTTATAGCTTTTCATAATTTGATTTTTTATTTAACTCTCTAATTCATTCAAGTACCTATAAATTTGAATTGTCAATAGCACTTAGAATAGAAATTTTAGCTAATTTTCTGGTCTGTCTTCCTTTGTATCGGAAGTTCCTTGAGGCAAGAGGCATTTCCTGTTCGGTTTTCTGCTTCAAATCTTTACCATGTGGTCTGACACACCATCTTTGCTCTGTAAATACTTGAACGATGTCTGTTAAAAACAATTGGACTACCTATGCACACACTTACCTTTTAAAGTTCTTTGAGTCTAAGACCTGATTTTGTAATTTCTTTTTGGATTTTGCCTGCTTCAATCCAAAGTCATCACTACTGACTGTGAATTTGTTCACAAAACCGCCATCATCCCCTAAGAGGATGTCATCTCGGTTGAGCTGCTCGGGCAGGGACACGACACACACACAGAGGAGGCAGTGGTCCATGGGCTTTATGACGAAATAGTTTTCCTAGAAACAGAAGGGCACTTTTAATAAGTTATTACACTGCTCCAAATATCTAAATATTACATTTAAAGATCGTCCCTATTAATTTTTAAAAGATTTTATTTATTTTTAGAGAGAGGGGAAGGGAGGGAGGGAGAGGAAGAGAAACATCAATGTGAGAGAGAAACATCACTTGGCTGCCTCTCGTAGGTGCCCTGATCGGGGACATGGCCCACCACCCAGGCATGTGCCCTGACCGGGAACTGAACCGGCGACTTTTTGGTTTGCGTGACGACATTCGACCCACTAAGCCACACTAGTTTCAGCTGTCCCTATTATTTGATAAATGTTTTACTTCTGATATTTCTTATTTTAGATCTTCCACAGTGTTAAAGGAGCTTGGGGGAAAAAGAACCAACGTTAATCAAGTAGAAGTTAATGAACACTCACTGTGAGCCCTACATTGTGTTTTGGTTGCTTTGTGGGGAAAAGGGCGAGGGACCGACCTCTAGCTCAGTAGCGATGGGGTTTTCTGATGAATACCTGAATGTCTCTTTCTTGGATTTATAGGGTAGTATTAACAGGCAGCCTAAAAAGGTTCAGATATTAAAAGACCATTGACATAAAGTTGGGCGGTAAACAGGAAAATCAAGTATCCAAGTCCCAAATATTTGACGAGAAGCTATCAGGAGAAAAGTATCTTAACGCTTAAATTTATCTGGAAATATTCAGCAAGCATTTGCCCCACTGACAGAGCTACTGAGCTCGGTTCCCTAAGCTGTGTAGCCATGGCTCTCCTGGAGCTCCATCTGTACCTAACACAGAAACAGTATTCAAAAAATTTAATTTTGTTCCCTTTCGAATGACTGAAGCCTGAACCTATTTAGAGATTCTTTCAGTCATTCAACAAATGCTGATGGAGCACCTCTGACACGAGCTACTATAGGCACTTGGCTGTACAGTGAGGAGCAAGATGAGTCTCTGACTTTGTAGAACTACCATTCTAGTGGGGGGAGGCAGACGAATTAAACAGATCATAGCATGTAATAGGAAGTCGGTTAAGGAACTAAGCCACAGTGCCGCATTGAAGAGTGACTACAGAGGCCACTTTAAGTGAAGCTAACCTTTGATCTGGGACGTGAATTGGTTGAGAGAAAGATTCAGAGGAGGCTAAGAGGAAGGAGGCTAGAAGGAGTGATTAATGATTAGACCTCTGCCCCAGTAGATTTTTTTTTGCCAGAATTAAGCATTTGATTTGAATAATTTTCTTGCCAAACAAAGCTGAACTGGAGAGAAGAGCTTTGAACTTGACGACGTGAGCATAGGCAAAAGGTTAATACTTGGATTTAGAGAAGGGTATGAAAGGAAGGAAGGAATTAGCCTCTGTCAAAAACAAACAAACACGCAAGTACCCCTAATTAAATACACAATAAGTGGAAAAATATTAATAGTAATATTAATGCTGGACTTGATTATTACTCAAACCCCCTCACTTTACGTATGAGGAACCTGCACTCAGTAGACAAAGGGTGATGCTCATCTCCGCCGAGTATGGAAAAGACGACCTCATGCCTTTGAGGATTCCTCTTGATACAGTACCTGGCTGCTCCCTTGAGCTTTGTAATCCCAGACAATGATGGTCCTTTCCGTAGTGGCAACAATTCGTTTCAGCTGTGACAGGTAATCACATCCTGTAATCCAGGAGGTATCCTGAGAGAAAAGCGTAGACTTGGAGGGGGATGTATGTTGTCTTTTGTCCTAACATACAATGATGGCTACTAAAAAGTAGGTTAGGAACATTAAAAGTCCCCTATTCTGCCCTTATTTGAAGAAGAGCCTCCCGATGTCTCTTCTGTGAGGCCTTGAGGAGAGGGCTGTCACCTTTTTCCCTTTCTCCCTCACCCCAAGTTTCTCAGACCAGCTGGACAGCGGTGGAGCTGGAGCCTGGCGCAGCTCTGGACGCACGTAGCGGCTGGCAGAGCAGCCATCTTCGCGCCCTATTCACTTAGGTGAGAACGTTTCTTCACAGGGACACACGGAGACCGGAAGAATCAAGGTCTCTGGCCCTGTAGCCATGCTTCACATTTTTAGCCAGAAATGACCTCGCGATCACTGGTCAATGATCAAGTTGAGGCCAATGAGTTTGTGTGTTGCCTAAGGTCACCAAGGTGGCATGGGTAGGACCAATAACATCCAGGGCAGCACTTGACTGAGCAAGGAGAAGAGCTCCCCTGTGAGTGCCAGAAACTGCTGCGTGCCTTTCAGGCACGCCCCTGAACCTTCTGGAAAACAGATTGGGAGTTCTAAGAGTTTTTTCAGTTTCAGGAACAAAGGCCCAGAGGTTTGGTGAGGAACCAGCCCCCTCCTTTGTAGTTCAGGGCACTGGGTGCAGGCAAGCTGGGTTTTGGAAAGGTCAAACACTTCCCCGACTCGTGAAGGCGTGGTGGGACGCTGAGAGCAAGCCACTGTAACTGGACATCGGCCACTGGGGGACTTTTCCCGTTAACAATGTAGATTAAATAAATTCCACTTGAACAGTGCACTCAAATTGTAATGCTCTTTTCAAGTTTAAAATAAAATGTTTTAAAGTTATTTCTATTGGCTGTTTCCTTGTTGTGCTCACGCACTTGGACTGCATATATTTTTTACATTCCTGAGTAGTGGGAGCTAGGAAGAACTTAGGTGAAGCTTTTAAATGGAAGCTTCCTGGAAGAATGGAAGCAATTCTCTGCAATCCATTCAACTCCACAAAGCAAGACCTGGGTCCCTTTTGCTGTTGCTCAAGGTTTAGTTCTAATCAATTAACCTAAATTTACAACCCAGGAAAACACCTTATTTCTCCGAGTATTTTGCTGAGATTGGGATTAGTGACAGGGGAACCGTCATCATAGCCCTACATTTAACTTAATTAGGAATTTGTACTTACTGTGACATTGGTGCTGTTCTGCACTCTCATCTATAAACAAAGGAAGAGAACACAGAAACCTAGTTGGCTGTACAATTAAAAGTGCGCGTGCGCATGCTGACTCTTAAACGATATAGGGTCTCCTCGGCTTAATCTCAATTGTCACTTCCGCTTCCACCGCCCTCCTCCTCTATATAAGCATAGAGTGATGTAGAAAAAAAATTATTTTTTTTGAGATTTAGCTCTCAAGTTATTGAGACACGTAAGAACGTTCTGTCCAGTGGGCTTCCTGTTTTATTCAGTGAGTATCGAATATCATGCCCTGGGTACTATAATACTTGAGGATCACAGGTTGGTTCCAGGCAGAGTTAGAATGTAGCTGAGCAGCCTCTTACACCCTCAAGGCATGTTAGTAATTGTTTAGTTGAAGTATACTAATGACCTGGTTTCTTTGGGATGCTCAAGTATGTAGGAAATAGCCACCCCGAGGGAATGGATTGATTGTGTGAAAAAGAGAAAAATTAAATCAGGGTGGTGACTAAAACTGCTAGTTGTGGTCATCACAAAGTGCCTTTCATCTGAAGAGTTCACAAAGGCTTTTCTTTTTTTTTTTTAACCAGGGACTTATTTCTAGATGGACAAATTTCTAAGGAAATTGGTGAGCAGAAAACAGAACATTTGTGGTTTCTCCTCTTCAATTTCTCAAACTTCATCCTCAGCGAAAGTCATTAAAGTTCTCTTCTTTAAAAGATTATGCTCTGAAGTTTTAAATCTAGCCTTTTTTGGGGGAGGAATTTCCACTAATGACATTTCAACTCTAGCTTATGAAGCCCTCTGGGGAGCACCAAGAAAATTCTTGAATTTATTTTTCTACTTCAGATAGAGCCTAAATTATGGATTAAGCTGTCACAAGATATTTTGTGTTATTGATTACCTTTTAATAAATTATCCCTGTGACCTGCCTACCAAATGACTATTCTCATAGAATGTGTTACCTATTCATAAGGCACGCAACATTCAAAATGCTATTTATTCCTTGCGTATTGTCACTTTTTTTTGTTTTAAGTCTTAAGTGTTTAAGCAATCTTTTCTCTCCAATTCCAGTATCTTATAACAAACAGATGTGTCTGTGTGCTTCTGACTATATGTGTTCACCTATAAGCATGTGTGGGTGTGTCTATGAAAGAGACACATTTCTGCAAATATGATAATGATACCTCACTTACTTCATATAATTCTGAACCAGGTCGTCATGAAGTTCATTATTTTCCTTCTCACATTTTTATGTAGATACCATCTTAGTTCTATTGTTTGAGGAAATAAAGGTAAAAATGAAAAGAAAGATGCTGCACTGTAAAAAAGATATCAGGAAAGGTTTTCTCATTCTGTTTGCACATCCTTCGTTCACAGCCCTGATCGCCAATGTTCCCTGAGTACTTACAACGATGCTAAGCACATTATGCGTATTAACTTAATCAACACAGCTATGCACGAAGGGAAGTTGTCTGGTTCTGAATGAGGAGGAACCAGGGTGTGGAGATAAATTAGTAACATGCATAGCTGGTCAGGGACCCAGGCCACACAGCCACACTCGGTCTCCCACCGCAGGGCCTCTGGGTGCCCGTGGCCCCCCCGTACCGAATCTGGCTGCTACACTGGAGATCACTGAAGGAGTGAAAATTATTGTTGACGTTTTAATCATGTGATGATTATTTTAATATACAGGGTCTGGCAGAAGTTAACTCCTGCTTGAGTGTGGTTGGTAGGGTAATAATACGGGTGTAAAAATTTCTAGTTTTAATTTGAACATTTCACCTAAAATGTCATATGGTGTGCTCGAATGTGATATTGTTGTATTACAGAATTACATGCTTATGATTTTGTAATAAAAAAAGGGGGCATTATTTGTGCCGGACCCTGTTTATAAAGCTTGCCTCTAGTTGGAAATAAAGTAGTAGCTGGAATTATTTTTTGATATCTGACACCAAACATTTTCACCTTGTATATTCATAGTGAAGTGTAGTAATATAGACTATGTTTCCATTAAAATCTCTCATATTTTAAAAATAGCAGTCTGAAAGTATAAATTTAGAATGACATTAATGAGAGCAACGTGTTACATTTACATGGGAATTTATTGTTCATAAAGCGCTTCCACATTCATTATCTCAAATGACCTTCACGGCAATCCTCTGAGGGAAGGAGGACTGGCTCTATTGTCCTCTTTTTACAGATGTAAAAAAAAGGGATGTGAAAAGATATGTTGGCTCCTTACGTTCCCTACCTACCATCACAGCTGGTAAAATAAAGGGGCTGGAATTTGAACCTTTTTTTTTTTCTTTACTCTAAGGTTCTTGTTCAGACCTTTTGTATTATTTGGTAGGACGATGACAAAATCTCTTGCCTTGTGCATTTTTCTGATTTTAGCTGAGAAATTATCCAGGGTCATCCTTTAACTGTGCGGATGCCACACGGTTCACATGCTACACGAGGAACAACTCTAAATGCAGTCGGTAAATCTCAACAATTGCTCTGCGAATTCTAAGAAAGAATTTAGTTTGATTTTTTTTTAGAATAACTCTGAAATATGATGTGTGGTTTCTGCTGTACCTGATACATAGGCATAATGTATAGGTCAACAAGAGAGGAAGGGAGGGAGGGAGGAAGGGAGGGGAAGGGGGAGGGCAGGAGGAGTCCAAGATTTGAAATTACCTGGTTATTGAAGACGGTTATTAATCCTTTCTGAGAAGCTGCTATCAGTAAATCCAACTGTGGAATCTTGACAATGCACTTAATCACATCCCGTCTCCTACTACCTGTTAACGGCATAATATTCAGGTCAGCTCCCAGCAGTAAGGACCCTAAAAGCCATTTGTTAGGTTTGTTTAAAAAGAACAACCAACTTTGTTAGGTTTGTTTAAAAAGAACAACCAACTTTTTCTCAACAGAGAAAATACTGTCCTCAAGAAGGTGCAAACTGGTGCTTGCGGATGTGTGAATGGGTCTCACTCTTTTTGTGTGTAACACACAGATATACATATGGTACAAAAACAGCTATGCAGTATATCTGAGGTCTTAAAATGCCATGGGGTGGGGGGAGGGGGTTGGGAGGGGTTTGGGGTGAGTGGGGCCCAAAATTAGAAAACTGTCTAAAAGGCTCCTTAGGGGATCAATAATGGGAAAAGGGCTGAGAACATATTCTTATGCCAAGCCACCCCCAATCTTGCTGTGTCTGGCCCTTCCCCACTATAGACTAGTTTCGACATAGAAGCCAGGAGAAACATTTCAGATAGAGCTCAGGTCCAGCCTCCCTTCTGCCAGCTGCCCTCCTGTAGCCTCTCGGTCGCCTGCAGTACGTGTCCCCACACTCAGTGGCGTCGCCCCTGTTCCACTCCTACCTGACGTGGATGCTTTGCTCTCTCATCCACCCCGGTCTCTTACCCCCTTCCCAGGTTGGCTTCCCTGACCACCTTACTTAAAATCCCACACCGTGTTCCCATCGCCAAACCAACTTCCTCCACAACCTGCTTACTTAATTTTTTTTCTGTACCACTTAATACCATCTGACCTATTATAATATATAACTTCTTGGGTATTTTTAAATTATCTATGTGTCTTCACTAGAATATCAGTGTTAGGAGGTCAGGATTTATGATTTATGATTTTCTCACTGCCGCGTCCCCAGAACTTTTAGAGAGCTACCTGGCTCATGTGGTAGACCTGAACACATGTTTGTTGAGTGAATAAATGAACTATAGAACTTAGTTGCCGTCTAGGAAGATGTTTGCAAAGTTCTGACTTAGGATGCCAGCAACATGTGTCCCCTGCTCACAAGCCCTGCCTCAGCTCAGGGTGGGGGCAGCAGGAATGGCCCCCTTGTTTCTGTTCCGTGATGAACAGAAACAGAGAGTCCCCATGGCCAAAGAGTTTGGGGCTCTGCTGAGACCCACGGTCAGGCTAAGGAAGGATCCAAGACAAGGGTGAGCTTGGGTCACAAAGGACTGAAATAAGTTCAGGCGCTTTTTTAAAGGAAGGCCAGCTTTGACCTAGACGAGGTACTTCGTTTCAGAGTTTGGGATGAAAGGCTAGAGAATGAGAGCAGGTGTCAGGGTTTGGTCCTTCTGGACCTCCCCCTCCCTGGAGGGAGAAAGGAAAGAAAACCTGCAGTGTCAGAAGTGCAGGGGGATGACACTTGCTGGGTCCCGGGCTCAGGTTTTAAAATAACTGACATATCGACTAGAGACTCCCTGGCATGAGACACCATCCCTCTGTGATTGGCCCAAACACACAGGGTCACATCCAGGGTTAAACCTCTGTGAGATACTCTAGGATGAGAGTGTGGAAAGCAGTTCTAATTAGTGAAAACGTCAACACTCAGTTTTAAGAATATCGTAAAAGAAATGTGATTCCATTTGGTACTGGAACATACACTACTGAGGTGCCATAGTCGAGAATTTTGACCTGTGATCGGTGCCTGCTCAGTAAAATGTGATTCCCCCCCAACCCTTTTCCCTATTTAGTGTCCTTGAGAGGAGTGACAATATAACAAATTCATCTGCAGGTCCAGTCTCTTCTGAGAGTGCATCTAAAACTGCCACTGATAAAGTCAACAGAATGAAAAGCGATTCTATGGAATGTTATATTCCCAATATTCATTTCTGAGAAAAGATTAAAACCCATATTAACTTGGAAAGGAAGTGAACAATATCACCTGAAATGACAACTCGCTGTTTTCTAGAAACAAGGAAAACCAGATTTTCTTCATTCATCTGGGAAATAACAGAATCGTCTTCAGAGGAGAAATATCCAAAGATCTAAAATCCCAAACAACATATAAAAACATGAGCAATATTTCAGAATTGCCTGCAGAGTAACAGATGGGATGCTGTTTGGATTTAAAGTCTTAAATTAACAGTCAAACCTTGCTTTATAAATGTCAAGGGGTCCCCCGATGGAGAGCAGGCCGCTTAATATGTTTAACACACTGTGTGTTGATGGTGAATGATTTCTAAGGAGACTGATTT
The DNA here is from genome assembly GCA_004026545.1 of Mormoops blainvillei. Taxonomy (NCBI): domain Eukaryota; kingdom Metazoa; phylum Chordata; class Mammalia; order Chiroptera; family Mormoopidae; genus Mormoops; species Mormoops blainvillei. The sequence goes on along the minus strand of PVJD01015411.1, from coordinate 5,986 downwards.
TTTCTTTCTGGTGCACGGGCCGGGCTGGTATCCTTGCTTAGAGTGATAGTTCTATCATAGCTACAATTTTTTTTTTGTTGGCTGTTACTGCAGACACCATCTTTCTGAACCTGCTACTTTTCCCTCTGTATTAGTTTTCCATTGCTATTGAAACAAAGGATCACCAACACAGCAGCCTAAAACAACACCCATTTACTACAAGAGCTCGCCAGTTCTGTAGGTTAGAAGCCCAAAATGGGTCTCCTTGGGCTGAAATCATCAGTAGTGATGTGTTTTTTACTGAAGACTTGGGGAACATCTGCTTCCAAGGTCATTCCGGTCGTTGGCCCGAGTTCTCTGTTCCCTGGCCGGCTCTCAGCGGGGGCTGCCCTTAGCTCTGATTCCTGGGCCCCACATCTCGGTGCCAGCCACTGGTGCTGCCACCCTCATGCTTGCAGCCTCACTTCCGCCTTCCTTTTCTGCTGTTTAGGACTCGTGGTTACAGAGGGCTCACTCAGGTAACGCAGGATAATCTTGCTACTTTAAGGTCACCTGATTAGACCTTAATTACATCTGCAAAAGTCCCTTCACAGCGGTACCTAAATTGGTGCTTGGAGGGGTGCACCTTTAAAATTCTGTCTATCATGTCTTCAGTTTATAAATGCAGTTCAGTACCATTTAAATGACTTGCGCAAAATACAACCAGAAATTTACTGATGTTAGTGGCCAATTTAACCTGAGGTAAGAAGTTTTGGAAAAGACTGTGAAATGATGAAGAGAATGATGATTATTTCTGTGCTACTGAAGATGCATGTTCCTCAAGGATGGGAGAACTCCGCACCACACGAGTTGTACCTAGTGGGAAATAATGTTTTCTATGTGTCTATAGTACCTATATTTTCACACGGTACTTTACAGACTGTTTTTCAACTTGATTTGTAATTTCGGTGTAATTTTTATGGAGATGGTGGCAAGGTATCTGTTCAGTGTAGAAAACAGACATGGGAAAAAGTCTATGAACACTGTCTTGTTTGAGGCAATACTGGGAGCTTTGGACTTGGGCCTGGGTCCAATACTGGTTCTAATACCTGCTGGTCACCGTCCTTCATTTCTCTGTGTCTGAGTTCTCCCCATCTGTAAAGTCAGGATATTCAACGATAACCTGAACTATATGCCTGGTGTAAAGACTGAGTGAGGAAGTACATGATTAGATTATTTAGTAATCGGGAAGGTTGGGAAGTTCTTAGATTGCACCAAGTGCCAGGTAGGAGCTTAGGAGCTCAATCAACATCGACGTTTGAGGGAATGTAATTCCCAATTTTGCAAGAAACAGTATAGGAAATGGAGCTCAGGTGTCCACTGTCCACTGGGCACCTCTGCTGCCTGTCCAGGCAGCCCATCATCTATGCAATCTGTCACATGTGCATTTTATAGGCACACCTACATGTAGGTAAGTGCCAACCTGTGGGGCATCTGCTCTGATGAAAATGATAAATTTTGCTACTTCTAATCGCAACAACACAATGGTACAATGCTTACCAGAAGTAACTTCCAAAGGATACTAAAAATCATCAAATTACTGAAATGTCTTAAGGAAAAATTTAAGGGAAATTATACCAGATAACCTGCTTCATAAGAGACAACTAAAGTTTTACATTGAAAGAAAATGTTTCAATCAAACAATGTTTCTAAACATTTCCTGTGATGGCTATAGCCTCAAGGATCTCAAATTTCTCTTTCAACAGTTAAAATTTCAGTCTAGTAATTGACATGCTTGGAGCACTTTATGACGATGAATACATAAGAGTAGTCATTGTTTTCTTTTACCTGTGTTATTGAAAGGGTTTGCCCTGTGCTGTAAGTAATTAATTTCTTTACCTACACAGTTTTTGATTATATAAGAAACAGGTGTTCAATGTGGAACACTGCAAGAAAATGAAAAGCAGACAGAAGAGAACCATAACGTGTATGTAACTTATTTTTTAACACTGGAGCAAATATAGTTTTAGATTTATAATAATTCCCTTGAAATTCACTTTTGGGGGCACACAGTGACAGGTACCCCATATGGTGTTTATGCCAAAGATGCCTTCTTTGAAGCAATGTGAGAGTTTTCATGAATTGCCCACTGGAAATGAAGACTAACATGGTACTGTGGCAAAAGTATATTGTGTCTATACCAGAATTTTCTACTAGCTAGTTTTATAAATTTAAGACAATCACATTTCTGTGGATCTCTTCACATTAATTTTTTTCTCATTATAAATTAAAGGGGCAGGTCTAGATGATGTTTTAGTTGAGTTCTAAGGTTGCATTATTCTACAAATATCAATTTTCCCAAGTGCATTTGTATCTAAAATCTAGAAAAAGAAAGTGCACATTTGTTGTGGCTTTGCTACAATAAAGAGATTTATATTCAGAATCAAGTTTGTACCTTTGTGCCTGACTTTAAAAGAGTAAACCTAGTTCTTATTACCTGGTAAGATTACTGTTGGCTGATAAAAAAGCAGTGAATTCATACCAAAATGAAGTTAGTCTTCCAGCACTGAATTTCCATTTTACTGATGACGGATCTGGAGCCCAGAAAGGTTAGGTCGCACAACTTGAAATAGAAACGCCCCTTAGGAGCACTGGCACAGATAGTTTGTGAGGAAAGTGACAAAACATTAAAAGAGGAACCTTTCTGCACCATTTTTCTTCAAACCTCAAGTTATTCTTCAAATACATATAGTGTGTCAGATGGCCAGTCTAAGGTTTCCTATTAAACTTGCATGTGATTTATAGGAACCCATGAAATTTAATAGGATAATGTCATGAAAGGAAGAAGGAAAGAAAAGAACAAGAAAAATTAGTCAGCTTGGTCATCGGAATTCATTATTTTTGGTGCATGAGCCTGGTACTCCAGAAATGACTTTTTGATGCACTGCTAGATTCAGCTTGTTAAAATTTCATTTAAAACTTAAGCATTTGTATTCATAAGTAATACCAGCCTATAATTCCTGGACATTTTATCTTCATTCAGCTCAGCATTTTTTAGCCTCAAAATGAATAACTTTTCAACTTGGATAACTTTTCAACTTTCCTAAAGTATAGAAAAAATTTAAAGGCTTAACAGAAGCTCTTCTTGTTTGCAATTGTTTTATAAAATTAATCATTTTTATTTGGTTGGTTTGGGGGATTTGGGTTATCTTCTATTGCTGCTTTCTACTTTTATTGTATTGGAATTTATTGAAATGTTCTTTTTAGCCTTACATATGGTCAATTTTGTGATGGTTGGTCCCTATTTGTAGTTGAGATGTATTTGTTCTATATCTTGGGTTCAAAGTTCTATTTATACATATCTACCAACTTATTAAATGTTATGGTCAGATCTTTAAATCTTTGCTTTTTCTTTTTGCCTTTTCTTCTGGTGTTTAAGGGAGAGTCAGGTAATTTAGAAAATCATTTTAATTACTGTAATTATATTATACATGTAATACATGTGTGCAATTTTTTAAATCATGAGCTACCACAAATCCTTTTAGAATAAGAGTCCAGCTTATAACTAAATCTATGAAGTGTTGTCTTCTGTGAGTTTAAAAAGGATCAGAGGCACTTTGTCTCCACTCCCATCACCCACTTAACAACCAAATGTGCTTCTACGTGTTCTTCCAAGGACACCAGAATTACGTCAATACTGTGCCAGTCAGAAAACTACTCAGAAACTGGAAGAGATGATCTGTCACCACCCTTCTCTTCTACTGAGAATTCGGATACACTGAAATTTGTATATATTGACACTATTAAAAAGGAATATTTCATTTAGAATGTAAAGAAGACCATTAAAACCTTGGTTGTTGTTAATAGCATGTATAGTTCTTCCAGTCGGCAACTTAATCTGGAAGTATTCAGAATTACTCATTAATAAAACAGCTAAACATCCATCTGGTTTACCCACTTTCAGTTATGGGCAGTGGACACCTCTGGACAGGTGTAGGCACTTAAACATGCCACCACACTGTGCAGGTACCCACTATGGGAGTAACTCTTTGATTTAATTGTTTATTCTAAACAAAGAAAAATAATACGTGCATTTCATATAACCATAAAAAGTAGCTACCTCACACCAGTCTGTAGGTGCATCGGGGTTGTGGCAGAGTTTCCTGTAAAAGTATTTCACATCTTGATTCTTCACTTCTGGACCAAAGAGTTCTTGCACCGCAGCATAGAACTTCTCATAATCAACCATATCTGTATTGTAACAAAGTACAAAAGCATCGTCATAAAATCCCAAGAACTGTATTGCATTTGGCGGCTGCCTTTCCTTTTCTTATGAAAAGAATTTTAAAAATATGTTTATTGATTTTAGAGAGAGAGGAAGGGAGAGAGAAACATCGATGGGAGAGAGAAACATGGTTTGGTTGCCTCCTGCATATACCGCGACCAGGGTCAAATCCAAAGCCTTTTGGTCTACAGGACAAAGCTCCGACCAACCGAGCCGCCCTGGTTGGGGCCGGCTGTCTTCTCGAGTTGCTAGCCTATTTCATTATTTTGGCCCACAAAAGACAGATTCTTCTGCATTTTAAAGACTTTTTTTTTCCCCATTGGAAATACAACCAGGGACTTGGCTAAAGTCAGAAGAAAATAGTTTACTTTGGTGTTTGGTACCTCCTCTGTAATACCTGCTCTATAGTTTATGTGGCAACTATTTTAGGAGTTTTGTTCAGGAATACAAAGATAAAAAAGCGAGTTACTTCTTTCTTCTTGTTAAACGTTTTACCCATCAGGAACCTCTGCTAGAGTTCATCTTCAGAGAGCAAGGAGCAATTCTTGATTTGTTCTTTGACACTGTAAGCCACAAACACACACAAACCACAACAACATGCCACTTTCTGAATACTGATTTTGCCTAATTTGATGATTCAATGAGGTATGACTACTGAGTCTAGGGACAAGAAGGAGTTAGACACAAAAAGTGAATTAAGCATTTGTTCTGTGTCAGAACTGAGCTAGATGCTGGACTTGGAATGGAGAACTAGACAGACAAGATCCTGTTTTCGGGAAATGCACATTCTAGTGGGAGATACAAAATGAATGGGAACAATCAAATAAATATTTGCAGGTTGCGACAGGAGGACTACTAGCGGTAGATATTAGATGAGTGGCTCTCTGTGTTAAGTTGAAAAGGGCATGAGGAAGCCTTCTGGGTTGCTAGAGATGCTCTTTCTCTCGATCTGGTTGGTAGTTACAGGTTTGTTTACCAAAGTCCAAATTTACCAAGCTATGCACTTCCGATGAGTGCATTTTATGGGCTTCACTGTACGTATGTCATGCCCCAGTAACAAAGTAAAACTCATTACGTGTAGTGTGAGATAAGTGCTAGGAAGGAAACCAAGAGGAATCTGTGAAATGTAGTGGTGAGTGCACCAGATGGTGTAGGTGGGTGAGGGTGGGCATCAGGGAAGCTCCTCCGAAAAGCATGGGGAAAGATTAGGCTAAGACCGGAGAAGCAAAAAGCAGTCACCATGTGTAACATGAGACCAGAGCATTCAGGTAGGGGCTGATGAACACAAGGACACTGCGCTGGGAGAAGCCTGGCATGTCCTGGGAGGTCAGTGAGTATGGGGTAAGGTGGGGACCGAGGGGAGCACGGTGAGGTGGGATCAGAGGAGCAGGACAGAGCTTGAGTGGGAAGTCAGTACTCTATTCTGAGCACGAGGGTAAGCTGCCTCTGGAGTGTTTTATGCAGCGAAATGACATGAGTGGACTTAACGTTTTTTAAAAGCACACTGGCTGCTACTAGGAGATAAGAGTGAAAGCTCTCACAGGAGCCAGGGACTGGTGCATCCACTGAGTTCCCGGATGCTGGAGGCTTGGGACTGAGCAACCTTGGGCCCGAGCAATCCAGGGGGCGGTCACACACCCTGGGTTGCCATGGACAGTCTCATTTATGCCTATTTTCTCAACCTAATTATTAACAACACCCACTTTCACTCTTGAAAGTACCCTCAACTGGACAATAAGTGAT